>JANHGN010005449.1:0-16368 GCA_024605025.1 Megaceryle maxima | reverse complement strand
TCCTTTTTTGGGCGTTTTTTTTTATCCTTTTTTGGGCGTTTTTTTTTATCCTTTTTTGGGCGTTTTTTTTTATCCTTCTTGTTCACCAGAGTTCTGCTGACAGAAAAGGTAACCAAAGGCTTTGTTCCCCACTCAGCATTCCTCACACATTGTCTAAAGGACCATCACAATCACCCTTAGAGAAATTTGCTGAACTAAAAATCTGCCTTTATTGAGATTTTGCAGAGTGATATCTGTTTGTTTGGTGTTTCTTTTGCTAAAATGCATTATATTGTTAAATATTTCGAGAATTTATATACTTAAATATATATGTTTAAATACTTCAACTACTTTGCAGAATTTGTGGATCAGAGATACATTGAGCATATTCCTTCCCTTGCCAAGAGTAACAGCGACACCCTATGGCAAATTCGATACAGGACTTGCACCGAACTTATATTTTTTCTTTCAAAGTCATCTCTGGTTTTCTCACGCTGTGGGGAGTATGACAGGCGGAATCCCTCCTCTACACAAAGGAGGGCTTCCTCAATTTGTCACGTGTCTCTCCTTGGTTGTTTCCATTACTGGAATACATGTCCGATGAGTACTTGAAGATACAGAAAACACTCTCACCTGATGATTAAGTACTTGAGAAGGTAGAGCAGGAAGTGTAAAAATTGAGAAAAGATTACACTTCGGTTTAAATTGGTGTTGTAGGAATATGCTGCTGCTCGTGACCTTCCATGCCATTTTGCTCTCCACTGAACCGTATTGGTATGAAATGACCAAATATCCACAATGTAAAATTGTACTGCATGAACAACTAGATGTTAAAGTTAGGATCATCCTTCTAACTTACTTCCATCATTACTTTAGTTTGCTTAATGAGTCTAAATAAGACAATTACCCTGGAATTATTGACATAATTCTGTTTCCAGTTAAGTCCTTCGGTGCACAGTACTGTAGTTCTACTGTGTTATTCCTTGCTAATGTAAAAGATGAGTACTCCAGTTTAAAAAAAAAAAAAAAAAAAAAAATTAGTTCATCCTTTGACACTTGCTATGTCAATCAGGCAACTGAACTCTATAGTCTGCATGCTGCAAGTGGTTTAAGCCTCATACATACTAAACAGTTGCCAAAAGAAAGAGTTTAAAACTTAGTAAGTGATCATCTTTTTGATGGTTGTGGGTTTTGGTGGGGCTGTTTTTTGGTGAAGGTTTTGTGAGTTTGGTTTTGGTGGTTGTGTTTTGTTGTTGTTTGGTTTTTAATGTTGGAGGTTTAAGAAATATTGGGCAGAGATCTGAATCTTCTGTAAAACAGATTGCTTTAAAAAATTAATGGACTTGCAGGGAAGAATGTTATAAATGAGGCTCTGGGTCCTCTGTGCTCAAAATGTCTTGTTCTATCAAGCGTCCATTTAGGTTAGGTGTTCAGGTGTCAGGACAGTGTTCTTTAAGCATTGGAATAGACTGCATTAGTCAACAGTTTATTCTTGAAAGATTTTCATAAACAGGTTAGATAAGTGTCTATGACAAATATTTTAGGTAGAGTTGGCCCTATCTTGAAACAGAAAGATGGAGCATATGGCTTATCAAGTTTCCTCCCTGTCCTTCCTTCAGTGAGTTTATAGTTATGTCAGTGTACTTTGTGCTTTAAATAGTATTTTGTGTCTATTCAGCATTATAGTTTCCCAGATACTATGTCTCATTCTGTTTGCTTGAGTGTCATCCAGAAAAACACTGCCTCTTCTCACTACCTTTTCCTGTTTGTGGGCTCTGGCAGACCTGTGTCTGGTCCTGTACAGATAGCTACTTATAGTGAGGGTATTTATGTTGAACAAAAAGCATATTACTTCTACCATCACAAGTCCAGTGTATCCCTGAAGTACTGTCAGACAGGAATGGCCCTGGCACTGGAGACCAGCACGGTCTCTTTGGTTTTACAGGATCTCTGCAGGTCAGTTTTCAGACTCAGTTTCCACCTTACAAAATCAAGCCTTCATAGGCCATAGTGCCTGTAATACTGTCCTCCTAGCTCCATGGTTACTCCCCTGGGGACGTGCTGTTTTGGAGGAGAGGATTTTGCCATGTGGCTTTAGGAAGATTGAAAGATACAGGCACTCTAATTTTCCCTTGAAAAAATTCATCTGTTACTTATTAGATATGAGCACTCTGACAGATGATGCGAACAGGACATTGTTGACCAATTTTGTGCAGAAAAATAAAAAAAAAAAGGGGGCAAATAACTGAAGGGGGAAAAAAAAAAGTTGCCTTTTCCAATTGTTTGAGCAGAGTAAAATGCAGTAGGCAAGTATGGGACATGAATTGGGACAAATCAATTAACGTGCCTGTTCTTGTGTGTTCTGTGTTTCAACTATATTATTGATTATAATTTTGTAACTTTCTTCTCTTCCTAAAATCTTCAAACCTGCTTTTTGCTTCATTGGCAGGTAGCTACTCTTCTTTGCCTTTGCCTATGCAGCTACCATTCCGTTGCTCAACTCTTCTGACTTACTCTTTTCCTCTGTTACTTATTCAGATTTTTCAGTCTTTCTTCGTATTTTTTTTCATTCTGTTTTTTCCTCAATTTTTCTATAAAACCCTCTTTGTCTGGAATGTGTGACTTCCTTTCCCAACAGACTAGTTAGAGCACTCTGTGAAAAGGGTGGATGATGGGCAGGCTACACTTGTGTTTGCTCACATATATATCAAGGCCTAACTCACTGTTTTTGTCTCTTCCTGGCATATGGCTCCCTGTACCATATGCTTCCCTCCACATAACACTTTATATAATTTGAAGGCACTGGTTGACAATAGGTTACATTTCAGTATTGTTTAATTTGGGCTTTTAGTTATTTGCTTTAGCTGAGATTTAGGAGAAAATATTTTGAAAACTGTAAAAGCAAAATTGGATAGGGTTTTAGGTTTTGCTTTAGATTTGGATGAATCACACAATATTTGTGCAAGAGTAACATTTTATTGAAGTCCTATATAAATTGTTTCTCTGATACCTTGTATGCTTTTCATATCATACCAGATTCTCTCAGATACAGATTTACAATTACAGAAGAAAAAATTGTTGAGCTTTTATTCTGTCTCTTTTTGCTTCTTTCTTTGTTCTTCTCTTTTTTTTTTTTTTTTTAATAAAACACCATTGATAGCTCTTCTACCACACATAGCTAAATATTTAAGAATAGACAAGAATACAAACATGAAGGAAGAATGAATTTTTAAGACAATTCTGAAGAATTATCTGCAAGCATCTCATTGTCTCCCTTTAGTGAACTGGGCTTTCCCCTTAGCTGCCATTGTAAATATATTTCACAGCATGTGGATGATACAAAACAGAAATAACACAGGCAGTTTTGTTATCAGAGAGCACTGAAAGCCAGAGGTATATCTTGGATATATTAAATTACTTTCAATTGTATAGGAAGTGAATATAAATTTCAGGGCTAATCCTTTAAAGATGTATGCATTTTCTTGAGTTTCACACACTACACTGTTCTACTGAAGTTAATGAGTTTAAGGTTTTAGAGCAATTGTTTGTTTGCTTGTTTGTTTTTTATATGGTGTCTCTCTGGACCAAACCTTCTTTCTTAGACGTGATGAGAAATTGGCCACTGATTTTTCCAAACAGAAATATGGTTTTTGCAATACTGTCAAAAAGAATGGTCCATTAAGAATGGTACAGAGACATGCTATTAATTTATTTACATTAACAGTAATGCTTGTGTAAATCAATAGTATTTTTTGTATATGAATTACTGTTAATAGTATAAATTAATAGAATACTGGATGAAATATTTTATTCTTTGTGAGTGCTCAATCCTGCATGATTTAAAAATATGTGGAGCAATATCAAGCTAATCAACATAAATATATTTTTGTTGTTGTTGTCTAGGTTAATATGCCATATGGGTGCTGATTTCCATAATTTAATCCATTCTGGGAATGGAAATAGGCACCTTTATTATTTGGAAATACTATGAATGCAATTAGCAATTTGAATCTACTAAGTTATTAAAGTCTACTTAAATTTGAAGAATCAGTTGTTTTACTTCAATAACAATTTCTAAGCAGGTCATAAACTGCATTTTATTTTACATTAAGTTCTCCAGACTAAGTTAGATTTATCACCTTCTCTTTTGTCTGCAAACCTTTCAAATTTTTACCAGTATAAAGAAACAAGTCACAGGAACACATGCCCAGTTATAAAATAATCTATATACATCTTTTACCTTGTCTCAACTCCACTTGGTTATTAATTTGAAAAGGTCACAATACTTAAGACCACATGAGTTAAGTTTCTTACATTGTTCATGAATCATCTTAGTCTACAACTACATTACATAACACTACTTAGTTTACACAAACACACAGGATATTTGCAAAACTGTACGAAGATTTTTCTGACAGTAACTACGTTTTGAAAATTGGTCTTTTTAGTGCCAATTTGGTCTCCCCAGGAAGCCAATAATAAAGAGAATCACTGTAAAAATGTCTGTTGGCTTCAATTAAGTATTTTGTATCAAGGCTGATATTAAATGATATCAACTTACTATTTGGGGTTTTTATTAAAAAAATAAGGCAAGGGGGTGTGCAGTACATATGTATAAGCATATACATGCCTGATCAAGCCTGTGAAACTGGGGAGCACTGGAATACCTTTAGCAAATTAGGTGCCAGCTTCACCAATATATTACTCCAGTTTTACACAGTGCTTAATCTCCTGAGAGCAACTAGAGTAGTGCAGTGGCAAATCAGCACCTCAGCCATAAAAACTTGTTGTCAGTTGATCTATGAAGACCTTGCATTTGCTGCTTTGAGTAAACACGTTAGACCTGTGCAACAGCAGCATGTCATTTGGTACATGTGTTTAATTTGGATTACAGACTGGAACAAGATTATAGTCTGCCTATTTAGCCAGGTAACCATTAATCTTGGACAAAATCTTGCAGTCATGGTCCAGCCTCTCCCCATGTTGGAACATCCTGCTTCACTTGGTGGATCTGCTTCTGTAGTTCATCTCTGTCCAGCTTCATTTTCGCTTCCAGAACTTGCCGTAGAGACCCAATGCTCTCATAGATAGCTGCAAATCCTAATTGCACGAGAATTAAGTTAGTTCATAAACAAAAGCAAGGGTGTCACATAATTGCTATCAGGATGCGCTTCCTAGCATAACATGCTGCTTTATACTAAGAAGATAGCAAAAGTTCTGAAGAAAGATAGGACTATAATTTTGTGCTGAAGGCAAAAATGCTCCCCATCACAGCCAAGCTGTGCCTATATATGCTCTATATGCACTCCAGAAGTGCAAGTACAATGTCACCTCTGGGTGTGAATTTCACTCAGTGAAAATACTTTTTAATCCCACAGGTGCAGCCATTACATTTGGGCCAAAAGTCCTTAAACTGCTTTGATACAAGCAAAGATATTTTGCTTATTATCCCAGGTCAATTATCGTTATCAGATTTCAGAATAAAGAATTTGATAGCCATAGTCCTACCAGCATTAACTTCAGCTTTCATTTCTTTTATATCTTCATTTATCTCATTTTGAAGGTTGCCAATGCGAATATTTATCTTTTCTTCAGTCTGTTTTGCTTCATGTGCTTCCACTGTTATCTTCTGTATTTCTTCTATTTTGTCAATTTTCTCTGCCATTTGGTTGAATTTCATCTCTATAGTTCTTTCACTCATTTCCTGGAGCCAGGAAAAAGAATTTTAATTATTTACTCTGTATATGAAATTACAGTGTTCTTTCACATATATACCATAGGTATAGATTAATCATCTTTTATGTGGAATTCAAAGGTCTAAGGTATTATATTTTTTTTATAAGATGGTTTAAACTGACTTGATTACTGTAGACTAAAATACTGATCCATTTGGAAGTGATCAGATTTATCTATAGACTCTCAGGCTGTGGAAATGTTATACTTGGCCTCAGTTAAAAGACTTAAATAGTGAAAAGGTCCAAAAATATCTCTCAAAGATCTCAGTTACATTAATTATTAATAATGCTTTTGACTGCTTAGGACACTTTAATGAAACTTACAGTGTTTTCTTTAAAAGTCAGTGAGAGTTGGTCAATTTTTTGCACAAGCTCTTTTTCAATTCTTTCATGTTCCTGTTCCAACCAGGTACGTGCAGACAAAATCTGGCTGCTGAGTTCCTCAATAGCATTTTTTAATCTAAGAGCGTAGTAGAGATTAGTAGATACAAAAGAGCAGAACATTTGGTCATTCGGCAGTGACTTTTTTTATGCATGTTCATGAAAAAAAATTAATGGCAATTGAATACATTTTTGAAATCATATTAAGGTGAATCTTTGAACTTTAAGGCTATTAAACTGGATAAGGTAGCATTGTTTTAGAAAAGATGAAAGAGCACAACAAAACCAGCTATTTGTATGAAACATCACAAGATTTTAAGGCACAGTAGATGCAAATTCTTTGCAGCATTGAAAACAGAATATGGTCTACCATTCAGGTTATAATCTTCCTGTCTGTAAGTCTTAAATCTGAAGAAAGATTTGGTAAATACTTATTTTAGAGGCAAAGCTGGTTCATATATCTCCACTTATGTTTCCCGTGCCCACCTCAAGTTCACACCAACCGTGCCAGTGAAACTGTTTCTTTAGACAGTCTTTCTTTAGACAGTCTTTTTTTCCAGTCAATATTTGAAATCTGGATCTATTCTTACATCTGATGCAAATAGTTCTACTGACATAATAGGTGAGATTGCATGAGGATGGCAATAACCAGGACTGCCACTGAGTTAAATGCCTTCAGAGGAGTTAATATCTGAATTGAATATATCCCTATACAATGTCTAGTAGTAGCACAGTAGCCTATCATTATTAATTTATGTATTTGAGTTAAATGTTCATATTTAAAGCAGTAACTCTTGGTGAATGCTGTGCCACACTTCCTGGTTTTATGAATAGAACTTTTTGCCCTGCTCTCAACAGCCACCTCCAGCATCTTTGCTTCTTGCAAAAAGATACCAGGTTGCTCTTGAAAAAATCCTTAATTGTGTTCTTTAATATAAGTTCTGCCTAAATACTTAACTAGGGAATTAATAGACGTTTCAAAATTGCCTAACCATATTAGGGGCAGGGTTCCTGCTGAAAGCAAGTCCCACTTGACAGACCATTGTGCTTTAGTAATATCTGTTGAGCACACATACATATTTAAACAAGTTAATGCATTTGTAGACCTGAAGATTACAACAGAGAAACGAGGCCCTGTCTTCCACGGTGCGTGGCAGCAGCAAGGTTTCCTGGCACTCACTTCATATCCAGAAGGTGGAGCTGTTGGTTGCTCTCTTTGTAGGCCATCTTCAGCTTTGCTTCTTGTTGCATTATTGATTGCTCTACTCTGCTCAGAAGATGAGATATCTGAAACAAATTTCAGAATTTACTATTTTTCAACAGTATTTCATCACAGTCTCAGTTGGGACATTTTAGTAACAATAGAGGAGATCTTAAAGAAGGGCCATTTTTTCTAACATTTCAGAAATTATTGAATTGCACATTTTATTTATCATGACACACATACTATCTAACAAGATGAAAATACCAACATTGCAAAGTGTAATTTTTCAGCCATAAACAATGTGAACAGTCTTGCCTTGAAAGTGTCTGCCTGTTCCCCCCACCCTGAAACTGCTCGATTTACATGATCCGTACATCTCCATGTTGCTATAGAGAGTAAACAAATGGAAATGAACTCCACCAATACTGAGTGATGCTCTTCATCACTTCATATATAATGGTTACTGCAATGATATAAGGACAGGATTTAAGTGGGGATAGGTCATTACTAACAGAAAATGTTTCTCACCAAAACAATCATCCCAGTTTTATAAAACATACTGTTCTGGCTTACAAGGTTCATGACAATAAGCTCCTAGTGTGCTGACATGCTAATACACTACACCAAGTCTTTCAAGAAAGGCAAAATGGATTTTAACTATTTACCTACTGCAAAATTAAGATGTCAAATACTTATGTTGCCCAAGAAAATGGGAAGGCCTTGGGAAGGAGATATGAAGACTCCTTTTCTTAATCTCGTAAATCTCTGTGTCTAGTGCTCACTTCATTCTCATACCCGATGGAAGAGAAACCTGATGGACAGATTAGTGGGTTCACAGAACCCAAAACCAGTTTTGTTTTGCAGACCTTCATAAACTATGTTCAAATACGTATAAAATCATCCTGGGATGGCCAAAGCATACAGGAAAAGACACTGATGCTTGCCTTGTTGTATTAGTTTTGTAGAGCATCCATGTCATATTCACATTACAACCTCAAGAAGTCGTTCACTCCTGTCACCACTGATTTCTGTTCATTCATGAAGCCCTTTCAGGTGTCTTTATATACTAGCCCCTTGTATACAGTAAGCTAAGGGCAGCAAATTAAGGACCATTTTTTTTCAGTTAGACCAGTACAGTAATGCAGCTAGATACCAAGATTCAATCTAATAAGGACTGTGAGCCGATACACCTCTCCATTTGTAAATCTGTGACCTCCCAGGATAATAATTAACAGCAATGAAGTCTGTGTGAGTTAGACTATAACTCTTACCTGTACACAGATTGCTTTGGTCTAAATACCATACCTGTATTTCTGCCTCTTTGATTTTAGATTCTAAGATCAGCTTAGAGGTATGTTGGTCTTTGCTTAGGCTCTGAAGTCTTTCATACGTAATTTTATGCTCTGCAGACAGTCTGGCTAATCCAGCATCACACCTGTTGGAATAAGTAAATATCAAAGCAACAGCTGAATAGAATGTAAAGTCCAGGCTTTTTAAATTATCCATTTTAGACTGGGCATTTCTATGAAGTTGCTGGCTGTCTAACAAAGCAATGTCTTACATGATTGTAAGAATGGTGATATATATCTCATAGTATTCAGCAAACTGCTCCCAACTGGGACTAGAAGTCAGATAGTCTGCCACATACATTTCCTATCTTCTTGTCACTGACATAATATGTGTGGACCGTGTTGTTATCAATTAGGGAAACCACATTAGAAATGCAAAGTTTTTTGTCATACTCTCAAAGACATCTGTTAAGGCGTGTATGGTTTCACCTACATGATTAGAAGCCTAAGTACTTGAGGAACATTTTTTCATTATTGTAACTGTGTTCTGCTGAGGTTTACATACTTATTTTTATTTGTGAAATAGTAGTATACAATTAATGCGTGTAGTAAACAATGTGGGGCAATTTCTACAGTTATTAGTCTTTATTTAGGTAAAAATGTCATTGAAAGCACTCCCAATTTTGTCTCACAAAAGACTGTGAAATGCAGTCCTGGAACATAATTATTATTGTTTCCTTCACATTGGAACATCTATTGATGCTGTAACTTTTTCAGAATAAATGTGCTATAGAATACGTGCATTTTTTACCACGTTTCACAAATGCTTTGGTCAGATGGATTTCATCTACAATAATACAATGAGGACATTAACTGAGCTGTAAAAATATCAGTACTGTAATTTCAGGAGTAAAACCTCTATGAAGTATGAATCGTGTATATTTTTTTGCTAAGGAAAATACATGACTGGCAATGTTACCAAATTTCATCTGTGAAATTGATAGAGAATAGACAATTTGAGAGAAAAGGCAGTAAAATGGAACAAGCTAAGGCACATTAAGACATTACCTAAACCAATGACACATTTTAACCTCTTTTTAATCACACTTCAGTTTGAAGGCTTTCCTTTCAACATGCGTTTTCGTCACCTCGGTTACAGTAACTACCATTTTCATTTAACATGAAGGGAAAGTTACAGATAAAATGACATTTGCTTAGTAGTACAGTATAATTTCAATATAAGACTCATTAATAATGCAAAATAGCATATAGAAATTATAAAAATTGTGGAAATTAATTTACAGTCTAGCAGCTCAGCATTGTGAGACCAATTAGTAATGCCTGTAGGAAGACCAACAAAGGTTCACGTAGCAGTGCACCATACTTGTAGGTCTTACTATCGTGCAGTTTCTTTAGAAAGACAGGAGAAGCAAAATCTCTCCATGTTGTTAGAATCTGAGAGAATCAGAGGACTGAAATCGTCTTTCATCTAGTCATCCAAAGCCTACAGGTGATAAGTGAGAGACAGTGGCTTAGCCAGTGCTTCCGACAACTCTCTCAGCACCCTAGGATGAATCCCATCCAGACTTGCTGGGATTTAAGTGGCACAGCTGGTTACTAACTCCTAGATTTCAGGAGGGCTATTCTGCTCCCCATCCCTGCCTAACAACTCAGGAGTCCAGTTGCCCTGAGGATAGCCAGTCTTTTTGTTAGAGGCTGAGGCAAAGAAGGTGTTAAGTACCTCAGCTCTTGTCTATTGTTACAATGTTCCCCCCCATCCAATAAGGAATGGAGATTTTCCCTGACCCTCATTTTGTTATTAATGTATTTATAAAGGCACTTTTTATTATCCTTAACAGAGATGGACAGATTAAGTTCTAACTGAGCTTTTGCATCTCTAATTCTCTTTCTACATGACTTTGCAATATCTTTAAATGCTTCCTGATTCACCTGCCCTTTTTTTTTGTTTGTTTGTTTTTCCTGAGTTCTTGCAAAAGCTCCCTGCTCAACCAGGCTGGTCTTTTTCCCCCACCAGCTCATTTTTCAGCACACAGGGACATCCTGCTCCTGTGCCTTCATAATTTCATTCTTTAAGTAAGCCCAGCCTTCCCAGGCCCCTTTGTTTTTGAGGGCTGCTTCCCAAGGGACTTACCAAACAATTTGCAAGTCATAGTAAGGAAAAGCAGTAGTTATTTTTCTGGCATACTGAGGAGTATTTTTGTTTTCTTCAATCTCTAAGAATCAAAACAGAATGGTTGTTCTATTCAGTATTACCAGGGACCAGATAAAGCCTAGAACTACTTCAGTACTCTGCAACAGGATGCTATATAAATACGCTATAATGGTACATACAGATTTTTAATGTTCCTGTTTTATTATGATAGGAGGTGTTTCAATTAAAATACCAGCGTTTCCTTGAAAAACAAGTAGCTGAAAAAGAAATAGTGAAAAATAAGTTGATAGATCCAGGGATTCCACTGGGCTAGAACAGCAGAGCTGGTAGATTCTGAATAGCCTGGATCAGGGAGCCCAGGTCAGTCCTCATTGTGTGCATCACATCTCCTACTCAGCAAATAGCCAGAGTGCAGCAGATTTATTGTACTTGTGAAATTCATAGATGCAGTGCATCCCAGATGCGTGTCTCATTTTCTGTGCAGTGTAGGAAAATCTGCCTACATATAATGAGTACAGGGTGTTTGAAATGAATCAGATCTGTAATGTATATGAAAAAAAAAAATCTATATATGCAAAGTAGGCCCAATTTGGACATGCATAGTTGCCATTCCTCTGGATGTTTCAGCTATCAGGAAGCTTCTAGAGACAGTTACTGCTACGGTCCTGACCAGGCTTCTGAATTTAAACTTTCCAGACACATGATGATAGGCCACAAGCTATTCTGGAAATAAATTATAAGGCACTACTCATGAGTTTTATGATTTACTGTCACTAGAAATAGAATTTGTAAATCTATGTTATATAAAATTGCTAACATCAGGGACGGGAGGTTGGAGTAATGGATCTGGTGGCATCTATCTAATTTTCTGCTGAACGTGTCACTGAATTTAACAGAGGAAATATTTTTCTTAAAGGGGGTAATAATGCTATTTCTTAGGAAAATGTACAGCATCATTCATGGTGAACAGTGTAATGATGCTTTAAGAATTAATCAGTAAACTATGCTTAATAAGAAATGGCCCAGAGACATGAGCTATAATGTGTATTCAATCTTCTGTTAGGGGTATTAGTTGATTCTGTGATGCAGGTGAGGTCAACTTTGAGGTCTGTCTGAATCTCACTCCTGCAGAGCTGTGGGTAGTGTGATTTTAGAGCTGTGCTTCAGAATTGCATGTGCACATAGGTATCCATGTTCTCATCTTTAAAAGCAGCAGCTCTTAAGAAATAATGAGACAGTTGTTTGATGATACATTGTCATGTTACAGAACAATTGGTGTTAGGAAATAAACACCGCTATCTACAATATTGAAGTTGAATAGGATATTTAGTATGCATGTAATTACTGGAACTGAAATTTGGCCAGAATCCTGAGATTGATACTAAAATTATTACAGGACCAAAAGTCTCAGGCTTAGGTGATTTACTGTCACGCAGCACATATAAACTGATTTACATTGATTGTCCATCTGCACGCTTCTAGCCTAGAGCAAACGTGATGTAGTTGGAGGTAAATGAGGCTACTGTCACTACAGCCAGAGCCATGCGTAGTACCTTGACTGTGGCTGAGAGCTGATGCACACTAAGTTGGTGACCCTCAGTAACTTGATCATGTTTCTAAGGTTTCACTCTTTGAACTCATCTGAAAGCTAGCAGGACTACATGTAAAAGTAAAACTACATTAGGTGAGGTCAGTTTATTTTATATAGGGGACATTGGCTAGAGTAATCAGGAAAAGTTCCTGGTATCTGTATAGTACCAAGAGCATAACTGCCATTTTGACCATGATCTCCAGATATTACTATAATCATTATTCACAGGAACACTAATTTACAAAGTAGAATATGTCTGTAAATAAAGGCAAATAGCTTTCATACCATGCTTTAATGATTTCTGATAAAGGGAAGCTTATTTTCTTCCTCATTCGGGGAATATTTGTATTCAATGAGCATAATGCTGAATAGAAGATAACAAAGGACAATAAACTGATTCGCTTATGGCAATGAACGCAAAAATCCAACACTCATTGCACAGTCTGACATAAGGCAGATTTGTATAATCTCATGCAACTATCAGATAAATTGCAACACAAGTACAGTACAAGGGTGTTGCCTTAAGTAAATAAAGGAAGAAATCCTGCCACAGACTGTGCTAGTCTGCCACCAGTCCCCATACCAAGTAATTGGGACAGGCATGGACCCCATTGGGAAGCTCGTGCTGGCTTGTGTTTATTCACTTGAGCTCTGTTATTGAAAACAAATATTTCAGAAAATATTTTGCTTCACAAGGTGTCAGTAACTATATTGCTTCAAACAGGGACCTATCTCAGGGTGTAGTATGATCTCAAAGTGGGCTCTATATAAAGAAGCAGAAAGATCTAAGCATGTAAGTTTGTCAGGGATTTCTCAGTGAGATAGATAAATGTGTATTTTTTTTTTCAATTAATTTACTGATTTGTTAAACTTGTCTAGTTAATTCCTATTTACTAAAGGATACTTCATAACTTAAAAGTGAGAATGTAAAACCTCTCTAAATTAATCTTTACAAGATAAGCTGTGAAAGTTACAGTGGAAACTTGAGACAATCAAATAATTAATGAAAAAAATAGTTTAAGGATTGTTTTTGTATGCTGTTGAAGGTTATCACTCAATCAGCTGAAGTACAAAAAAAGAAAAATCATCTGTACAATATAGAAAATAGGTCAAATTATACTAGGACTAGTATAATTCCACCAAAGTTATTAGCCAAACTACTTTAGGCCAGATTAGCTCCTTTTTCTATAGCTACTTTGTTCAACTTTACAGACACTTAAGCAAATGTTGTACTGGGGTTTGTAAATGTATCACTGATGGCCAACATGAAGTGGGTGTAATTGCACAGTTGCAACCCATACTTTCAAGTAGCCTGTAAAAATCTCTATTATTTTGTAGTTTGCTGTTCCTTATGTGTCAGCTACATGTAGTTTTTAATACAACTAACCAATAACTGAATGCATGGATCTTTACTTCTAAAATGTGTGCAAAAATATGCAACTATTCTGTCCTTTACAAGTGCAGATTGTTCCATGCTGTCTTTATAATTGTGCTAATTAATTTGTTTCTAAGATAGACCAGTCTAACCATAGTACCTTTTTAAACTTAGCCAAATCCCTAAGGAATGTGAGGTAATTTATTAAAAACTAATTTCAGGATTTAAGGGTGATATTATTAAATTTAATATGTAATTCTGGAATGTAAAGGATTATTATTAATTTTCTTGAAAAGACCAAGCAAAATTATCCTGGGAATTTTGCCAAAGTTGAATTCAGCCCGTTATCATTAACATTCATGCTTCAAGATTTAAAGAACATTAGCTAGTCTCCAAAATATACTTCCATGTTCACTTTTACCTTGCAACTCTTCCCCGAAGATCTCCTAAACCAGAAAGCTGCCGCATTTCCAGACTCTTCAGGGTAGAATTTGTTCCATAGCTGAGATTGTCTCTGACA
The DNA here is from genome assembly GCA_024605025.1 of Megaceryle maxima. Taxonomy (NCBI): domain Eukaryota; kingdom Metazoa; phylum Chordata; class Aves; order Coraciiformes; family Cerylidae; genus Megaceryle; species Megaceryle maxima. Next base: position 2,121 of record JANHGN010005449.1, on the reverse strand, counting down.
CGTATCTGTTCCTGCAGCATCTACAAAGCATTCATATGCAAATATAAACTCAGTATGTCACTTTTAATGTACACTTAAAATGTCACTCATTATTTCTCAGCATTTCAGTAACATCAGATACCATTTTATTATTACTCTATTAAAAGCTTCGTCTTGTACTAAACCAGATACCTTTTAGGTAATTTCTTCTTTCTTATTCTTAGTGTCCAATTTGCACATAAAATACCATACTATGTATAAAGTATAACTTGACAATGGAAGGGAGACTTAAATATTTATTTTTATCCTTTTGTTTTTGCCACCACACCCCTGCTGCACATAGCATCATGGCAGATGTGAAGTCACATAGCTGCATATGATTAGGTCATAAAAATTAGCAGTTTGGTTTGACTACTTGGTGTCATCAGTAAATTGGAAGTGAAAGAAAGTGTATTATAGAGCTAAGGCATTTCCTGGTGTTTATACAGCACAGCCTTTGGACTGAAGTTGAGCTTGGTATTAGTGTCACATCAGTTCATTTTTTCAGGATTTTCCAGTGTAGCTTTTGAAAGCAAGCTTATTAGGACCGCAAAGGTTTCTGTGTTTATATGCTAATATCCTGTGCTATTTTCATAGCCACTGTCATTTGCAAACAGTTTTTCAAGTTATCAAAACAATTTATAAGCTTACAGGATCTTCAGACCTTGTCTGACCTTTACTTATCCTGCGGTAAACTTTCTTATTAAAATATAAGGGATAAATAGCTGAGATGGCATTAGTCCTGTGAAAAATTCCTAACATACCTCAATGTCCCGATTAAGCTGCCTCACTATTGCCGTTATGTTTCGGATATGTTCTTCCAAGAGTTGCCTAGCCAACCGGTCACCCCCCCCTTTGTTCTGCATTCTGTGCAGAGTGGAAACAATGTCCTCCTTAATGCGAAAAGCGTGTTCCACAAGAGCCGCCGTTGTTTTCTCATGGCTTAGGATTCTGTCTTCCAGCTGATCCACCAGGCTTGCAGATGCCAGTGGGACTGCTGTCAATGCCTGGCTATGCAGCGGTATGTTTCGAACCCGTCTAGTGAAGAAGAATATCCAGAGATTGTTAAGTTCATGCACAAAACGCTGTAATGTCTTTCTACTGGAGACAGTGTGATACTATCTTAGTAGCAGTCCTGGGGAGAAGCACCAAAATACTTGCAGAGAGAGGGCCCACTGCTACAAGTAAGTGGGTACTGCGTTGGCTACTCCATGTATCTTGTACAAAGGCAGGTCATGCTTTTGTTCATCCTCTTTTAAGAAGCTTACAAAAGCATAGGATCTTAAGAAAAGGATATTAGCATCATAAAAGTAGTTACAATTCATAACTAGAAATTGATTAAGAATTCAAATTCAAAACCTTTTTATTGAGTTTCAAAAGTAACACTGTCTTTACAGTTTTCAGGCTTAATCAAAGCAGTAACTGTATAAGATAGAGAAAATTAAATTAAAGCAATCCAAGGCAAAAAAAAGAGTATCTCATGTCTATTCCTTTTCTCACTCTCTATAGCTACCCTGTAATACCATACAGAAGCTTGTTCCCCCCTGAAAAGGACAGGAGCATATGTACATGTAGAAACTGAGGTGAGACCAAAATTATTACAAGCTTCTCATGGTCTTAGAAGTCAAATTTCCCCCCTAAATAGCTTACATATGAGTATCTTGGATAGTTGTCTAGATTTTTCAAGACAGCTCTGCACTGTGTAGCTTCCATGGAAAGCAATGGAGCTTATGGGCGCTCAAAGTGAATACAATTGGGTTGCTAATGCATGCAATCTTTTCTTGCTGCTATATTCTGTAAATAAAATTTTCAGAAGCATAGGTGGAAAACACAAGTTCAACCCCACTTGGAAAGAGGAGATGTTTTTCTTGGAACTCTGATATTTACTGTGTATTGTCCATGTTGTTTCCTGTTTATGAGCCAAATTAACAGTTTACTTTCACCATGATGACACTGATAGAGACTCCAACAAAGGTCGTCTCTGGCTCTTAGTTTTCAGTTATTCCATGCTATTAGAAGACTGGCTAAAGTATGTTTTTCTTGCACTTGTAATCACTTGCAGTTTAAGCTATTTAATTTATTTGGGAAAGGGTTAAGTAAAAG
>JANHGN010005447.1:0-29124 GCA_024605025.1 Megaceryle maxima | reverse complement strand
TTTTCCCCCCTTGGGTTTGTTTGTTTTTTTTTTTTTGGTTGTTTTTTTTTGTTTTCTTTGGTTTTGGTTTTGGTTTTGTTTTTAAGGAGGCCAGATCTCACTGCTGAGGACTCAGTGAAGTTTGTCTTTGTGGTGTAACCTCTGTCCCCAGATCCTCAGTCCCTTCCCTTCACCTCAGAAGGAGCAGTGCTCTAGTAATGAACACAGTAATGTGCTCTAATAATGAATCACTTTCATACTTTGTTTCCAGGTCCAGGATAGGCTTTTGAATCACAGAATCACAGAATTGCTGGGGTTTTAAGGGACTTCTAGAGATCATCTAGTCCATCCCCCCACCAGAGCAGGTTTTCCCAGAGCACATTACACAGGATTATATTCAGGCTGGTTTGGAATCTCTCCAGAGAAGGAGACTCCATAACATCCCTGGGCAGCCTGTTGCAGTGCCTCATCACCCTCACAGTAAATAAGTTTTTCCTTATATTTAGATGGAATCTCCTGTGTTCCAGCTTGTGCCAGTTGCCCCTTGTCACTGGGTACCACTGAAAAGACTCCATCTCCATTCTCCTTACACCCACCCCTTAGATATTCATAGACATTGATAAGATCTCCCAGCAGTCTTCTCTCCAGGCTACGTAGTCCCAACTCTCTCAACCTTTCCTCCGAAGAGAGATGACTCTCTCCAGTAGTTCCCTGTCTCTCTTGAACTGGGGAGCTCAGAACTGGACACAGTGTTCCAGATGTGGCCTCAGCAGGGCAGAATAGAGTGGGAGGATGACCTCCCTTGACCTACTGTCCACATGCAATGCACCTAAGACCATTGGTCTTCTTGGCCACAAGGTCACATTGCTGGCTTATGGTTAACTTATTGTGTACCAGGGCTGTAAGATCCTTCTCCTCAGGGCTGCTTTCCAGCAGGTCTCCCCCATACCTATATTGATACATGGGGTTTTTCCTCCCCAGGTGCAGGACCCTACATTTGCTCTTGTTGAACCTCATTAGGTTCCACTCTGCCCAACACTCCAGCCTGTCCAGGTCACACTGGATGGCAGCACAGCCCTATGGTGTGTCAGTCACACCTCCCAGTTTTGTATCATTGGCAAACTTGCTGAGGGCTCACTCTGTCCCCTCATCTAGGTCATTGATGGATATGTTAAATAAGACTGGTCCCAGTACTGACCCTTGGGGAACACCGCTGGCTACAGGCCTTCAGCTCAACCCTGCACCATTGATCACAACCCTCTCAGCTCTGTCACTCAGTCAGCTCTCAATCCACCTCACTGTCCATTCATGTAATCCACACTTCATGAGTTTCCTAATACGGATGTTATGGGAGACAGTGTTAAAACCCTTGCTGAAGTCAAAGTAGATGACATCCTTTCGTCTGACCATACAGTTATGACATCCATCATTTATGAATGCATTTTCTAAAGGAGGGAGGTATCTTGGGCTAGAAATGTCAAGGATCAAAAAGTAAGAGTGGTGTTAGTAAAAGAGAAGAATGTGAGAGACAGTGTGTCTTTTATTAGAGTAATTTGTATGATAGGAAACTAAAAGCAGAGCAGCTTTTCAGGCACACCAGCTCTTCATGTGGGAAACAAAACTATGAATTATTGCTTTTTTTTCCCAGCCACATTATCTGGTTTTGCAAAAACAAAATTCAGTTGTGATGAGCTCTCTAACTCTTTCATTTGTCCAGTCACAAACTATTGTGCAAACCTACACAGCCCACCTGGTTTCTGTGCTGTGGCTCAACTGCCATTTGCCACATCACACACTGGGACTGGGCTGCATGTCTGGAGAGGAGCCTGTGGGTTCTGGAGAGCAGCTAAGAGAAACTGGTGGAGACTGGGAGAGAGACAGAGTAACAGCTGGACAGGTATGTCCAGGTGTGGGGTGGGACAGACTTCTGCTGAGGGGAAGGGGCTTCTAGACTGGCAAAAAGGAGCTTCCCCATAGCACTTGGGAAGCACAGCGTAGAGAGTTTGACAACCCTATAAAGGAGCAAAGGTCAGTGACACAAGAGCAGGCAGGAGGCCTGTCTGTCCTGTGATAGTAGTGTGAGAAGGAGGGGACTGTTTTACCAACTGTGGCATCTGAATCTGGCTTGCTCTTTGCTGTTCTAACTCAAAAGCAAGTGAACTGTACTGTATTTTAGAAGTATAAAGCATTTTTTGTGTTTGGTGTGCTTACTGCAAATTAAAAGTGGGGGCTGCTCACTTAAAGCTTTACCAGCTATTATGAGCACTTCCATAACCACATGCTCTCCATGGACAGAGGAGATTTTGCCTAAAGAGTCTCCAGCAATACTGCTTTCTCTCGTAAGAGGGAGGCCGAGAACATTTAGTACCCTTCAGTATAATTCGATCTACTTGAAAATTAGTTCCTCAATATTAGATAAAACATTTTCCCTCCTCATGACTCTCTGGAGTAAACTACTTAGCCCATAGAAGCCCAAGTTTATCTTCAGTTTGACAGCTCCACCTGTAAAGGCCAGAGCCTTTCAAATGAGAGTGCTGCAGGGATGGATCCAGCAGCCGAGCTGTGGTATCCAAGCCACCGATTCCCAAGAGCCTGTACCAGAGATGTTACTGAGACACTGCCACAGTCACCCATCCCAGTGACCCACTCCACAAAAATACAAAGACATATTAAGGGGATTTTTTCAGGGGTCCTTTCTAAGGCCAGATCTTTGTGTTACTTCAGTTAACAGCCTGGATGATTAACACCCAGGAGTGCCTTATTAAACCTGCAGGACTCCAGGGTGTGGAGGATAGCAAAGACAGTCGACTTCATCATGGGACTGACAAATGCGAGAAAGGGGCTGAAACCTATAGGACAAAACTCAACAGGTACAACTTTGAGCATTACCTTTATGAACAGTAAGCAGCACAAATACAAGTGAGGGTGGATGAGGTGTGTCAAAGAAAGAGTACAAGGTGGATAATGGAGAGTAAGCTGAACACCAGCAATGGAAAAGGCAAACACCTCCCTGGATTGTAGGAGCCAGGAGTGTAGCCTCCAAGACAAGCTGAAGCAATATATCCAGTTAGGGACACTACTTGAAAAAATGCAGATCAATAGAAAAAAAAGTCAAAGGAGGTCTGTAAGGATGCTAGGAGGCACAGAAAACATGAAGAAAGGCTGAAAGAATTGAGTTGGTGTAGTCTGTAGATGAGAAAGCCAGAGCGAGGAAGGGAGGGAAACATTTTAGTCACCAGGTGCCCAAGAGGTCATTTGAAAGGAGGTCACGCCCATAGCAAACTGCAGGATATAAGAGATTTCAGCTCAGACAAAAAAGCTTAAGTTAGGCTTTCAGATAATGTCAGGATAGACATGCACCAGAACAGTTTGCTGAGGTATAACACAATCTCCATCACTGGAGGTCTTTAAGAACAGGTTTCACAAACATCTGTCAGGACAGGTATTGTTGATCCTCCCAGATTTACAGGGTGAGGGGAAGGATAAACAGTATGATTTTACCTAAGTGTAAGCAAACCCCACACATGTGACACAAAGCAGAGGTGGGAGACAGCTGTTAGCCTCTGCCTGTTTTTGCCAGCAGGCACTGGGTTTTTATATCACAGACTGCAAGATGCCAGCTTTGGACCTCCACTCTTAAGGCAGAAGAGAAGGCTTAAGCAAGAGACAAAGGCAAGTGAGGGACTATGGGGGAGAATGTCTTTTGTGTCAGGACCTAGACTCCACACCCCTCCCCAGGTGTTTAAGTCTCATAATTTAAGACCAGTTTGCTGAACAAAGGGGTTTGGAGCACTTTGAAAAAAGGCTGGAAGAAGCCTCGTGGGAGAGGGTGGAGAACTCTCTTCCCTTGGAAGCTGTTTTTAGCCAAAGCTATGCTATAGCTGTGTTGCTGCTGTGTCTGACCGTGTCCTGGATTGTACACAGCTTTGAAAGACTCAGCAACATACCTAGAGAGAGCAGAGGCCAGGGTGGGACAATGCAGAGTAGCAGCCTAAATTAAAACCCAGCAAAATATGTTGCTGGGATTTTGGGCTGAGTGAGGAGGTGATGATGTTCCCCAAAGCAAATAAAAGCCGAGTCCCTGACAAGGAAGAAGATGACTTTGCTAGACTAGAGAGACTTGGGAGGATAGAACAGAAAGAGGGAGGTGGTCAGGACCAGCTCTGCCCCCTTCTTCCACCTTCTGACAAAGGTGAGCTTTGCAGAGCATGAGATACTGGATAGGTGGGTTTAAGCAGAAGACTGGGCTCCCTCCGTGCCCAGGGACTACTTCTTGGGTCTTGGTCCATCTCTCTGTCCCCATGTGCGTCTGAGCACAGAAAAGATTCTAGGATGGGCTTTCCTAAGCTCAAAGCACAAGAGAAAAGAAAAATATTTGCCTTAATACGAGGTGAGCTGGGGGGGGGGGGGGGTGGAAGAGAGAGAGAGAGAGGCAGCTCTTGCCCCAGCCTCTTTCCCCCATTGCTTTTGCACTTGCACAAAGGGTAATGGTAGCTTGTGGAGGCACATCCAGTGTGTGTTCAGGATTTGAGGTGTTTACTCTATCACCACCTTCATGAGAAGCATGGAGAAGCTTGGCCAGTGGAGGTGCAGGTAAAGAGTCCACATGCTGCTGTCTAGCACTTGTTTGTCCAGCTCTTTCACGAGTGGATCTCAATCCACAAAGGAGATATTATTTCTGTTACACCGATGAGGAAACAAGGATTTGGGTAGGTGAAAGTATTTGCCCAAGTCATGCAGTGGGCTGAAGAGGGAGCCCATGCCTCTGGGGGACTCATTTCACTGCTCTGGCATGTTCTGTCCCTATGACTAAGGCTGTAAATTCGCTGGAGTTGAGGTAGAATCAGAAAATGTGAAGGATACTGGTGGTGGCAGAAAAACGATGATGCCCTGGGCATCCTGGAAAACACAGGAGGAAGTTATGCCCTGTGGCTGCCAGAGAAGAGGTCTTGGGGTAGACTTGAGAAGTTTGCAAGTAGCTGCTTGTGTGGGAGGAAAAGTCATAGGTGAAGATGAGGAATCTGATAAAATTTCTTGGACTAACTGCCGGCGCTCAAGGGGCCTCCCCAAGCATAAGGATGAGAAACAGAGGAGGGCAGATGGTCAGGCACCCTCCGTCGAGTGGCCGGCCAGGGCAAAACCCATGGGATGCAGCAGCACGGCTCAGGGCTTCCGAGGGAAGCCATGGCCCTGGTGGGTCTAAGGGCGAAGGGAGCGGGCGATGGCCTTCCTGCCTGAGTAAGCACGAGCAGAGCGGGACTGCCGGCATGGGGCTGAGGACGGAGACACCGAGGACAAGCAACTCCCGGGGCAGGGATCTCTGATGGAGAGCGCGGCCGAGCGCGGCCCCGGTGGCTTCCTCCTACCGGCGGGAGGCAGCGGCCGCTCCCGCTCAGCCACAGCGGCTGCCGCCGGGGCCGCGAGCGCCCAGCCTGGGAGGGGTTAAGCGGCGGCCCCAGCCCGGGGGCGGACGGGGCGGCTGCTATACGGCGGCGGGGCTCTAGGTGTCCTGCCTGGGAGGGTCCCTGCTGCATTGCAGCCGCCGCGCTGCTCCCTCTCTGCGCACACAATGGCGACTCCCAGCCCCAGCAGCGGCTCCGGCGGCGGGAGCGGGCCGGGCCCGGGCGGCCCGCAGGCGCATGCCGCCGCCAGCAGCATGCAGGGTAAGCATCCCCCACGCTAGGCCGCGGTCTGGCCGCCGCTTCCGGGCCGGGCGGCGCGCCCCGCTCTAGGCCTCGGCGGCCCAGGCCGGGCCCCGGGGAGGGAGCGCGGTGCCAGCCGCGGGTCTCGCCCTACGCGGGCCAAGCACGGCGCCACCGGGCAGGTGCTCCTAAGGACAAGCCCCCGAGGGGGGAGGAAGCTGTCGGCCCCGGCCGCCGTGTACCCGCTACGCTGGGCCGTGGCTCCGGGGACCCCGCCGGGGCGCGGCCGTGACCGCCAGCCGGAGCGGCGCTGCCCGAGGGAAACCCCCACCGCGGCCCCTCGGCGTGGGCCCGGGTCGCTGGGGTGCGGCCGGCGAAGTGGAGGAAGATTAGCGCGGCCTCATCAGGTCCCGCTCTGGGCCTGCCTCGCCGCTTCCTGCGGCTGTGTCTTCCCGCCGCGCTCGGCCCCACTCGGCGCCCCGGCCGTGCCCGGCGGGCTCTCCGGGAGGACGGGCAGCCCTGCCTTGGCCGTTGTGAGGCGCCTGGGGCAGCCGAGGTGCGCTGAGGCTGCCCCAGAACCTTGCCCGTGGCGACCGTTACGCTGCCCCGGAGCCGAGGGGCGGGACAAAGGCCTTCTGAACGCGGCTCTGGCGTCCCCCAGTCGGAGACGATTATGCGGCCTCCCCGAGGTGACCCCCGCAGGCAGCAGCATCCCTGAGGCGGCTCGTGGGGGCCCAGACAGAGGGAAGGACGGCGGGAGCGGCCTTACCCTCTCACCGGAAGCCCCGTGGTGCTGCCTGCTACGCGGTCCCGGGCAGTGTTTCGTCTTGCCGTCCACCCTACCCGCTCGCTGGCCTTAGCGGCCGTGTGCCCGTTCATCAGTTTTTCTGAAGGCAGCTGTTTAAGTCAAAACAGTTCAGCGGCGACCTTCTAGTTCATTTTTGCTTTATTCTGATGGACATTTACAGTGTTGCAGTAGGGTGGTATTGCCAGGGTTCCCGCCTGCATTTGTTGACAGTTGAGCAGTCCTGCAAAAACGGTGGATATTTATTTTTTCAGAAACCCCCTTTCGAGTTTTTTCTTTAAAATTAGACAGCTGAAAAATACTCTCTGCTTGAGCAACATTTTCAGCTTCATTGGGCTGAGATGACACAGTGCTGGGTTGTGTGGGTTGTTTTTTGTTTTGGTTTTTTTTAATTTAATACAGGGATGGTAATGCTAAAGAAGCTGTTTGCCCTGTTGTGTGAGCTTGCTCTTTATTTTTTAATAGAAGGAAAGGTAATTCTCAGTGAGAGAGGTGCAGGTGCTCTCAGTAAATAATGTTTGTCACAGCTTCTGTAGTCTGTGTTCTGTCCTGCTAGGACAGACTGCACCGAGACTGACAGGGACCTCTTTTGGGCAGACTACTGATGATACAAACTAAGAAGTTTGGTATGCTTGTAGCAAAAAGGTGTGTTTTTGCTGTTTGTAGCTTCCTACATGTGAAGCTCTCATGCTTGCTGGGTGAAGGAATAGGTAGGTACCTGTTGGGCCCTGGGAATGTGGTATTATCCATGTTTACCCCACCTTTCAAAAATCAGAATCCCAAACCTTGTCAATTAAATGCATGGATTAAAAACTCAACTGTGATATGCCAAAGCAGCTGCAATAAAACATGAAATAAATGCAGTTACAACTCGCCGTGTTGCCCCTTGAATTTCCACCTGACTTACGTTTTTACATTTATGAGTTGTTCCCCCCCCAGATTCTGTGTCTTCGGGACTGAGAGTTGGTTTTTTGCCCTTACTCCAGAACCTGTGATATCCTTGTGAGCTTTCACTAATGGTGACATAGCACCTGCATCCTTTCTGTTGGAGGATGGGCAGTGGTTTCTGTTGAAGTTCCTTTCAAGGGGCTATTTAAATATGAATTCAGGACAACAGGGCAGGTTTGATGATACGTGAGTGCTTGTGGTAAAAGCTGGTGTGGTGTTAGGGTGTTGTTTTCTTCAGGTACTAACAGGTGAGTGTTAGGGTGCCCTGGGAGGAGCTGGGTTTGGGGTCCTGGGTGGGCTCTGGAGGAGCAGGTTGCTGTGGCAGTGGTGGTGAAGGCAGGTTCCTGGAGCCAGCAAGCAGCTCCATCCTCAGAGGACAGCCCTCCAGTGGGATCCACCATGACTGCTTGTGCAAAGCTGAGGGAGTCTGTGGGTGGGATGGAAACGGGCTGGTGATGTCTGCTGGGGCAGGTCCAGCTTCTCTCAGAGATGGATGTGTCTAATTGGTGCTGTCTCTCTGCTGACACCAAGGCAAACTGAGCTGTGGCAAAGCAAACCCACCAAAAAGTCGTGAGTTTTCCACAGTCAGGATGCCCAGCATTTGTTCGTGGTGGGGTTGGGCAAGCGCTGGTGTAAGAGGTGCAGGATTGCATTGCTGGGTGGGGAGAAAAATAGGTAGGCCTGTGTCAGTGTTGATTTAATTGGCTTACACAGGATGGTGAGGTGGAGCAGGGAAGTCATTAAGCTAGAAACAAGTAATTATATTTAAAAATTAAAAAGCTTTGCTGAATTAATTTTCATCCAGAAACACTTTCTGACCCAGCTTGTGCAACTGTTGCTGCAAGAGAGGTGTTGAGAGTGGGAGAGGTTGGGACAACTTCCAATGGCTTCAGCCGGCACCTGCTGCCAAGGGTCTGTGTCAGTGCTCCTCCAGACAGTGACCCATCGCTTTAAGAGACTGTGCTCAGAGGACATGTGCTCAGGCAAGCTGGCCTGGGGTGAGAGCCTCTCACAGGGGGTTTCTGTTTTGGGACAAAGTTTCATAAGGGGTTGTGCTGGCTTTGGCTGGGTGGAGTGGATTTTCTTCTCAGTAACTGTTGTGAGGTTGTTTTGGGTTTGTGCTGGAAATGATGCTGATAATGCAGAGATGCTTTAGTTACTGCTGAGTAGCTTACGCAGAGTCACGGCCTTTTCTGCTCCTCACCCCACTAGTGAGTAAGCTGGGGGTGAAGAAGAAGAAGTTTGGAGTGGACACAGCTGGGACAGCTGACCCCAACTGACCAAAGGGATATTCCAGACCACATGATGTCATGCTCAGGAATATAAAGCTGGGGGAAGAATGAAGGGGGATGTAAACACATGACGACAACATTTGGAGTGATGGTGTTTGTCTTCCCAAGTCACCATTACATGTGATGGAGTCTTCTGGGAGATGGCCAAACACATGACTGCCAATGGAAAGCAGTGAATGAGATCTTTGTTTTGCTTTGCTTGTGTGTGTGGCTTTTGCTTTACCTATTAAACTGTCCTGTATCTTAATTCATGAGTTTTCTCACTTTTACCCTTCAGATTTTCTCCCCATCCCCACAGAGGGATGTGTGGGGCTGAGCTTCTGTCTGGGGTTAAACCACGACAGGGGTATCTGCTGTTGGGGAGTTCAGCAGGGGCTGGGGGTAAGGAGAAGGCAGAGGGTGGCAGTATAGGGAAGTCTTCAGGGAAATTGAGGCCCATCATGTTGCTATCTGGAGTTAGGTCAGCAGATCCAGAAAGTCTCTGCAGGCCACCCTGTTCTGTTTTTAATTCAATATTCTACAGTGTTTTCAATGCACACAGACTAAAGCCCCTCTGGTTGATAATTCTGAGAGGAAGGGACACCTGGCCATTCTTACTGTGCATCCATGGCCCTTCAGCCTCATGATCAAGCAAAGGGTTGCTTCAGGTTTTCTCATCCTTAGTGTTCTGCATTCCCTAGCTTCATGCTCTTGTTTTCTCCTGGTGAACTGCATCAGCTGCTTTTGCCCATGAGCCCATCTGGGAGCTTTGTTTCTTCCCAAAGGGCTGCCCTGGCCAGTGCAGTTGATGGTGCTGTGCTGTTCAAGGCATGGTTGACAGCTCAGGCAAAGGAGAGCTGGAATTTTAAGTATTGAAAATAGACCCTGTTTCATAATTTTTTAAATTTTTGCTTGTTGCATGCAGACTAAAGTCTGGATGCCGGCAACTGCCAGTGTGAAGAATCATTATTCTTCTTGGTTATGTGTAATACTGAAAGCCTGGGAGCTGTACTACATAGTGTCCTGGATGTTTCGTGGAGAAAACAATAGGTTCTGTGGGAAGTAGGGTATCTCACTTTGAAAGTGATTTAAGAAAAAACAAGACTCAAACTGTAATTGGATCGATTTTGCATTTCTCTTGTTTGCAAAATTAGTCTTTATTGCTGACATTATGTATGAAATTATCATTTGAAGAATGGTGGTGTGAAATCCAGAAATGTAATTAATTCCGAGGCATAGGAAGAATTTTAATTGTAATTGCAACCTGTGGGGTTACTTGTCCTCCCTCCAGTGCCAAGCAGGAGCTGGAACTGCTTGTGGCTGTTACATACTCAGTTCTTGCATTTGGCATTCAGGAAGACTGGAGGCAACTGGGACTTGTGAAAGTATTTGTTGCTTGGTGTGCTCTGGTGTCTCTCCAAAGCAAAGCGTACACATGCTGTTTATGTCTGTTCAGAGTGTTCGTGATGATTCAGATGCGTCAGGTGGGAATTCCTAACCTGTTCAGCTGGAATTTGGGATTCTTGGTTCCCTTCACATGTGAGGTCTTGTCTGCTCTCCCACTGAGGTGTTTGCCCTCCCCACTCCAGTCATAACCATCCTTGTTTTAGCAAGAGTTGGAGAAGGTCTGTATCAGGTTAGAGTCTCCTCTGTGGGTATGATAATGTAAGGAATCTGGGCTGGGAAGTTGTCAAGGGCTATCTGTTCAAGTGCATCAAGAGACTGGAGTCCCACTCTCATCCTTGCATGCCATTTAGGACATTGGTGTTGTACTGGACTTGGGAGATGGGTTTCTGCCTACAGACAAGGAAACTCTTTCCCGTACTTTTCTCTGCCTGGGCCCAGTGAACACAGCATTTTGCTTAGGGAACCTTGAAGGGGAGAATTCGGGGAGCAAGACAACCATGTGGAGGTGGAGATGTCATGAGGCAAAGGGAGCAGAAGGCAAGGAACAGTAGGAAACAGTGTATGAATGTCCAGGCAAGATGAAACATGATGTAGATAAGACAACCAGGAAGACAGAAAGAACAAAAGTAAGAAAAGAGGGGACTGGAGGAGAAAATTAATCCTTGTCCTCAGTAGGTAGTAAAACAAGTGTTACCTGTCACTGTGTATTAGTTACCTGTTCCTATTCTAATGTTGTCCAGGTGAGCTGTGTCTTTAGCAGGTGAGAACTCTTGAATAGAACCAGAAGGTGACTGCATTTACTCTTGTCCACAGTGGAATTAGAAAACCTGCACGTGTTGATGTGTGCTGCTAGTGCAAGTGGACAGTGTTAGATTAATCATATTGATGCATGTGTGTCTGCTTGGGCACATTTGCATTTATTGTGGAAGGTAGAGTTGTGTGGTGAGCAAAACAATGTATTTCAGTGTGCTTGTGCCTAGCAGCTTATTCCTGTAAATATCTCAGCCAGGATATGGGTGACTATATCTGCTTTGTGCTTGAGTCTCAGGGTACACCTGCACATGTAGGACTGTATTTATATGTAAGCATATATTTGTGTATTTCATCTTTCCATTTTGGTTTACTTATAATCAACTGACATTCTTAATATGTCTATTTTCCTGGTAAAGGGACAGCCTCAAAATACCAGTTAGTGTCATCATATGCTAGGAGGCTCTTTTGGTTATTTTATGCTGATTTGATGGAGCCAATAAGAGTGGCAATCACACTGTTGCCTGTCAAAACAAGGGCCATCCAGTGAGAGAAAGATGAGTTTTTCAAGGAAGCAAAAAAACCCCAAAAACCCTCAAATCCACAAATGTGTACTCTGCATATTTGATTTTGTTGTGGAGTCTTTCAGATTAAATAGATTCGTAGTCCTGATACGTATGCAGTAAAGTGTTACTTACAGGAGTCTTGTGTAACCATATCAAGCGTTGCATGTATCAGAGACCTTGTTAAGAACAATACATCCGTGACATGACTGCTGCCTTTGAAATTAGATGTCTTCTGTTGGATTTAGGTTTGATAAGTTTTTATACGAGTTGAAAGAAAAAATGTTTACTTTCCAGTGGAAGGAATAGTTGCTGTAACCTGTGGAGGCTGGAAAGAAAAACTGCATGAGAGGAAGAAGATTCACTGGGTGTGTGTGTAGTGCTCAGCCCTGAGGGGCAAGAACCAGCAGCAGATGTCAATCTGAATTTCCTTGAAGTGATGTTTATAAAGAAGGCACAAAAATCTCTGAATGGATTCAATGCTTCTAGCATCCTCTCAAAGGCTGGAGTGCACTTATCTGGACCAGCTTTCAAAAGCTGCTGGTTGTGTTCTCGGATCTCATGTACCTGTTTTAAAATAGACTGTGCTGTGCTCACCAAAGCTATAAATGCCTCCTTAGATGTGCATATTTTTGCTGTCTTTCTGCTGCATGCTGAGAGGACAGCATCCCGCTCAGGGAGCTGGGAATTGCTCTGCTGCAGCAGCAGGGTGAGGAAAACTTGGCTCATTTCAGCAGTCACTTTTTCATCATGGTTCAGCAGTAGTCACCTTGGTGTGTGGTCTCTTCCATGGATATTCCAGTCAGGATGGATTATTGTACAGTCTGGTCCCCTGCTTTGAAGGGGTGAACAAATGTTTTGGGGATTCCCGTGTCGATCCTGCTCATTTATGGTTTGGCTGTAACATCTCTCCTACAGTGAGAAACCCAGTCCCTGTAAAGACACCAGTTCAGAGGAGAATCTGTGTCTTTAAGTCAACTGGCCAGTAGTTACTGCATTTTTAAGCTGGAGTTTTTTATTGTTTTGGTTTTTTTTAGTGTCAGTTTGTTTGGTTTCTGGTCATTGGTTGCTGGCAGAGGAGCCCTTCTGCTGCAGTTACTCTCTCTGTGCAATTACTGTGCTGCTCACTTAGCCAGTGTCTTCAGTAATGTGAATCCTGCACTGTGTTGTTCAAGTCCACTGGCCTTCCCTGTGAAGGGCTTTTGTTTGCCTTCTGAGTCCTCAGTTTTCTATTTACATTGTAGGCTTGTTTGATTGCAGAAGAGATGCATGAGCAGTGGGTAGATGAATGTACAGTGCATGTTGAGCACTGAAAAATTTCTTCACTTGGAAAAGATGTGTTGCTGTAGCTGGATTAATTAATGTGCAGTAGTTAGCTCGTGATAAATCCCTAGTGAGAGACACTTCACCTGTGTTTCTTCAACTCATAGAGAACTTCAATACTATGTCTCTGCTAGGCTTTGATTGTGGAACAACTAATGCATGTCAGCTATCTCTCCATATGCACATGCCACTCTTTGGTGCTGATGGCCATTCTGTTTGGAGGGTGTCTGAAACCAGCTGTGAGGCTCACCCCTCTCTGAGATCAGCTGACTTGGATGTTTAGGGTGACTGTTAATTTTATCAAAATACTTGATTATCAATATCAATGAAAAAGAAAGTGCTGTAAATTATTCTGAAGGTACTTGGGGGTTATGTCATCGTCCATAAAGTACAAAATTGCAACGGGGTGTGTTTCATATCATTCATCTGGGATGGGGTTGCAGGAAGGGTTTGTGCAGCCTTGAAACCTTCTTTGATTTTCACTTCACTTGGTTCTTATTGTCCGAACAAGATAAATTAATTTTTGCTGTGACTCTGCACCTCATTTTCTGTCTTCATCTCACCTTCTTGTGCCATTGCTGAGTTGTTGGATGAGTTACCTCTATTGCATATCTCTTGCTGAGGTTTGCTGGGTGGATTCTCCAGAGACTTTCAAGACCCGCCTGTATCTGTTCCTGTGTGGTATGCCTTAGGTGTTCCTCTGTTGGCAGGGGGGTTGGACTCCGTGATCCCCAGAGGTCCCTTTCAATCCCTTCCATTCTATGACTTGTATCGACAGGATGGAAGATGTGTGAAAAACTACTGGTGCAGAGTGCACTATGGGTGGCAGCCCCTCAAAGGGGTGTTCATGTGTCCTGAGCTGTGTATCAACTGGAAGTATTGGTATGGGCATAACTTTATATATCTTTAATATACCTTTGACATATACAGCCACTCTCTCTGCTCACCTCGCTGAGGCCGTGTGGTCCCCTCACCCTGTGCCCATCCCAGCTCAGGAGCTCGCCTGCCCCTGGTTCAGGCAGAACTCTCCAAGCTGCAGAGCAGGGAAGAGGATGATGCTGCTGGGAGTGGAGGAGGGAGGAACCCACCTTCACAGATGCTGTTGGAGAGCATGGTGGCTTGGCTCTATCGTGTTAGACCGTGCCCGTACAGTGTGCCGGCTGTATGCTTATCCTAAATCCACACCCACTAAACTAATCTAAGCCTAAGTCAGTTGCTTGCATGGGGAAGCAGGTCCTCTTGCAGGCTCCCACCAGGTGCTGACACTGTCAGCACCCAAGGCCAGCCAGCCCCCATAGCTGGTGTGACTGGCAGGACAGAGGTGGGTGCTTTCCAGGACAGCCTGATGCTTCTGAGTCACCAGGAGCCTCTCTGCTGCTAGGCTGAGCCACTGCCAAAATAATTTGTGTGGCATCCCCAGCTGCTGTTTTTCCAGGGTGCATCATTGACTTGATTAGTTCATCTGGCTCCTTCTTTTCTGAGTTTTTTTGAGGGTTTTTGCATGTGTGTGTTTTTGCTTGTTAGGGATCAAGCAAATTTCCACAGTTGCATTGTGCTGGCAAGCCACAAGTATAAGAAATCAGTTTGCTGGTGTACAATAACCTTATGAGTTAGAAGAGCACCATGTTGGAGCTAATTATCTTCCTGTCTGCCTTTAATCCCAGTGTTTTTACCTCTTAGTAACTGTGCCTGATGGGATTGGTCTTTTTGTCTGAGATGCTTCTTGAAGCTGAAGGGAATGATGCAGGGAGATTTGCAATGGAGCTGACTTGAACTAATTCATGTCATTTAACATGGTAAACTCAGAGCACCCAGAGGATGGGAGGGATTCATTTTAAACCAAAGAATGTACAAGAAGACCCATCAACTTTGGCAGCTAAATAGATTTGGAAATGACAATAAGGGGTGAATGGAGAATTGAAGACTTACTCTGCCTCTGTTTGAGTGTGGCTCAGCCACAGTAGCAAAGCTTCATGTCAACCTTCCTGTCTGCATTCAGGAGAAAATCCTCTGGACAGGCTGCATTGCTGATTTTAGTTTTAAACTTCTTCACTTTATTTCAAGTTAGGTTATTCTATCTCTTATGGGCATCTACAATCTTACTGGGATTCCTTTTGTCTGAGGGGAAGATTTAGATCTTGAAGGTACCCATGATATGCATTTTTTGGTCTCCTTAGGTTGCCATTGCTTCAAGATAAGTTCTGCAGTTCTGTGTGTTTGTGCCTGCCCATGGTTAGGTGAAAAAATGCAAGCATGACTTTTATCAGATGTCATGGGTTTATTTATTGTCCTGTGTACAAAGTCTGTGAATTTTGGAGACTAGACTATGGGTAAAAAAAGGTCCTTGTGGAGCATTCTGTACTGCCTGTTGGATGCCTGCTCTTCACCCGCACAGACCCTGCGCAAGGTGTGTGAGATATCATTGGCCTGTATTTGCATCACGACCATCATATCATACTGCAGAGAGTCTTACAACATGTGTGACTGACTTCTCAGACTGTAGCCCTCTATGACAGAATCTCTGCAATTGCTGTTTGTGAGGAAATACAACATGGTGTCGCCAGGCATCTGCTCCCTGTCTTCCTTCTGGTTCTGCTTTCAAATGAGCTACACTGCTGCTCACGTAAATGCATGCAACAACTTTGTGCTTAGCAGAGTACAGCCCATTAACTTTTTTTATGAGCATCAGGGGACAGGAGACTGTGTATTGCACGAATTGCGTATTTATTAGCTGCTAAATTGATTTCCTCTTCTGCAGATCAAAGCCTTTGTGTTTGCCCTTTACTGGAGGCAAAGCAAGCCCTCCAGGAAGCAGACGGTACGCTGATCCTGGAGTGAATAAAGAGTCCAAGCACCAGGAATTAGTCTGTTTTTTGAATAATTTATCTGATCTTTCTGAGGTGCTTCAGGAGATGCCCTGTGGCATGAGGACAGCTGCTGGGAGCAGACTGAGCTGAGCTGAAAGGGAGTCAGTCTTTTTATGGGTTTTTGTCTAGGCTTGTTTTTTTTTTTTTTTTTTTCTGGTGGACCAAAAGGTTGGACCTGGTTCTCAGGAAGCAGCTCCCTGAACTGAATTAGCTACCACTTTGCATTTGGACCAGAGAGCAAAATGTTTGTATTTTGAAGAGATTTGTGGACAGAGATAAGAATTTCCTTTAAAAACACGTGGCTGTGTTGCTTTGACCTGGAAGAGGTTATGGGCCAAGATAAAAGCATTGTGTTTGGAAATCACTTCTGAGGAGTGATAGAACCATGTCTGACTTTTCATGTAAAGACCAGTTCACCTCCTGAACAGTGTCAGTTCAGGACCTAGTCTCATGCCAAACACTGGAAACCTTGTGCTACTTTTGATGTCCTCTTCTTTCCTTCTATCCCACTCAGAATGTGGATAGGCAGAAGATAGGAAGTGGGAGGATGATCAGAACCTCTTTGTGTAGGTCTGGCCAAGACTGGGAGCTCAGAGCTGAGGATAGACACTGGAGTTTGTCCTTTTTTTCAAGGTACTTTTTGCCTTGGGGTAGCAGGAATAGTCAGCATGTGGAAACTGTGTCTTTAGGTGTCTCCTCTTAAAGGTGTCTGCTCTTTCCTTAGTGTTTTGGGGAAAAGCAGAGGCTATCTTTCTCCTTTCTGATCTGATGTAAGCCAAAGTGTTGTAACTAGAATGTATGACTGTGTGGTGTATGTGTGCAAGTTTGTGTAACGGAGTTTTGAATGAGCTTGGACTGCTACTGGAAGAAGAAGAGGTTGGATGTAAAGAGGTTGGATGTAAAGGTTTTGAAATGTGCTGCTTTAGGCAGCAGCTTGACAGTTCTTGCTGCACTGGGGACGTATGTTGTTGAGTATCCAAAGAAGTGTTCACCAGTGTTCTCCTGGAAATGCAAAATCTATTCTAAAATGTGTTCCTAACTGATTTATTTCTTTTTGAGAAGAGTTGGAATAACATCCTGGAGCTTATCTGCCCAGATAGTTATGCCAGTCGTGGCTTTCTACTTTGCCTACAGCTTTGCCACTGTGCATCAATCAGTGCCAGACATCCTTGGGGCAGAGAATAAGAATTTACTCTCTGGTGTGTTTCCATGGCTTCATCCCTGCTGGTGGTGACCACAGCTGCACAAATGGGAGACGGTTCTTTGTAGCAAGCATGGAAGTGGGGAAGATTGAGATAAGATGGGTGGAATCTGGTGTCTGTGGCCCATGTGTGTCTGTCTGTATTCTTGCCTGAGAAAGCTCGTCTGTTTTTCTCAGGGATATGATTTGGGATCTTCTGTAACTTGAACTGAAAAATCCAAATCTGATTTGTTAGTGTGGCTGCTTTTTTTCCTGCCCTACAAAAATAAACTGTAAGTGAAGAATGTGTGAAAGTAGGGTTTATTTCAGCAAGACGTGAAATGTTTCTGGGACTGGTCATTTGCTTTAATACAGACAGGTCTTAGTCACAACTGACTTGAACAGGAGCCTGTAACTGAACTGGCAGCAGGGAACCTGCCTCGTGTCTGAGCTTCCAAAGGTCTGAGCTTCCAAAGGTCTGAGCTGCACTCTGCCTCGTGCCAGGGCACTGTGTTGCTCCCATAGCACCTGGGATGGCATCTAGATGCTGCTTGTCCACAGTGCTAATTCCATTCAGTAAATAGGAGCTTTCTGGGAAGGTTGTGTTGGATTTCCCTCTCAAATCTGATTAATACTCTGACTTTGTCACCAAAGCTCTGACTTGCCCAGCATTTGTGTCCTAGAGTAATCATGTGCTGGCATGTCTTGAGTCTTTGAGGCCCAAACACAACAAATGATCTGTGGTGATGTTCTTCAATTGTTTGTCTACACTGAGAAGCAATGCACCAAATTGCAGACGTAGTAATACTGGGGTCAAAGTCTTGCTGACCCTATGGGCATCATATTAAAAAGATGTGGGTTTAGCAACCAATGTTGGCTGCTTTGTGGCAGCTGACCTGGTGATGGTTGGGTCATCTTCATCCAAGCAGGCAGGAGCTGCTGCTGCTATTTTATTTCCCATCAGGAACTTGACTCGTGTTCCAGGAGAGCAAGTGACTGTTCAGTGTTACATCTAGAAAGGTCCACAGGATGACTCACCCAAGTGTCCCTGTTCACTGTGGGTTAAAACATTCTCTGCTGTTGCAGCAGACTCACAGCAACAGTTTCTTCGAGATTTCTACCCAGAGTTAAGTCCAAAAGCTGCCACTGTGATGTACTGGAGGAAGAGGCTATTCCTGGTACTGCAGAAATGTAAATTGTGAACAGAACATGCAGGGCATACTGTTAAAGAGTTTTGCCAAGTGCTTCAGATGAGCAGGGTAACCAGGGTATGCCAGAAGAAAAGTTCCCTCAGCTGCAAGTATGGCAGTTGTTTTAGAGAACTAGGAGTTTGGTATGCTCTGGTCCATGTTAGGACTCGAAAGACAAACTTCCTTGAAAATCTCTTTAAAAATAAAATAAAAATAACAGTGTGGCAACACAGTGAGAGAAGTCTGTGTGTGTCATGTCTGTCATGCCCCCCATGTATGTACTTGTGCTCACACCCACTCTGCCAGGATCACCCAGAGCCCAGCTGATAGGATGAGCCCTTCAGTCCCCTCTCAGAGACACGGGCAAGCTGGATGCCCAAGAAATTCCTACCACAAGTTTAATATTTTTGTCTCCAGAGGCTACCCTCTCTACCTCATATGTAAGCATATCAGGCACCTTTATAAAAACTGGACTCTGCTTTCCAGAAGACAATTTCAGTTGTTAGCTGGTGATGTTTTTTGGTTGCTAGACTATGGTGATTTCATGACAACTGTGTGGCTGTTGATCTGTCGTCTTCAGTGTGCACATTGCTACCCTCTCCATGAAGCTTGTCTCTTGGAGGTGTTTCAGGGTGATGGTGCTTCTGCCCTGCTGTACCTTGGGTTATGCAGGGAATCAGCTTCTGCCATCCTTTCCAGGAAATAGATGCCCTGTTACTGCTGATGGGAAGGTATTCACAGTGACTTGGGAGTTTAATTTCTCTTGAGTTTGCTGATGGCCTTGCATGGGGCAGAAAGCATGGGCAGCAGGACCAGGCTGATGGCTCCAGTGTCCTCCTTCCCCTGGGTGCTGCCCAGGGCAGCAGCACCAGAAGCAGACCCAAGTGGTGCTGGTACAGCATTTGATCAGCCGTGAACACAGATAAGCATTGTATCACTGATACAAGGGTGGCATTAAGCAGCTCCCACCTGCTTAGCAAAAAAACCGAGTCCTGCTGTATAGGAGAAATTGCATCTTAAACAAAGGCATTTCCGCTTTCTCTTGAGTGATCTTAAGGCCAAGAGTAAGAAGTGTTGGCCCTGGCCATAGTCTGTGCACAGATGGCTGTGAAGGTGGAAAACTTTTCTTTGTTGTACTCTGTCAACTTGCAAGAGCCAGGATCACCCTTTGATGGTTTTTGGGGGGACAGTCAGATTTTGTATGCAGAACTGGTGCACGAGTTCCTGCTTCTGGTAGCTCTGAGGGAGAAGAGGTTAATGGGGAGGAAGGCAAAGGAAGAAGATAGCTGGATCTGTGGTAGGGCCACTGGCTGATATTTTTTGCAGTAGTCTTCCATTACCCACTGTGAGAGTGTGGGGATTAGCTGGGCAGTCTCTCAGGCTCCTGTACTGAAGACCCCTGGACCGTCTGCACAGCAGCAGAGCTTTTTTCCAAGGACTTTGAAAATCTGATGGACTTGCATATTTTTTGCTGACTGTGGTGCTTATTTCTTTAACAGAGAAACCTTGTGCTTGCCCCTAGTTCTAGGACTTTGAAAGAATGAAAAAACTTGTATAGCCCCAAAAGAATCATGTCTGAAAAGGAAAGTAAGGAGATGATCAGAAAGAAGATTGAAGAGTAGATAAAAACGGCATTCACAATCTCAAAGTCTGAATGTATTCAGAGTATCTGTCTGGACTTCAAAACCTGTTTTAAGAAGCATGGTGCAGCTGAGCAGTGCAGCAGGGTGTATGCATGTCCCTCAACATGGAACTCAGCAAGGAATGCTGCATGAGGAGAGCGAGGTGACAGATGCAGAGCTGGGCCAAAGGAATGGGAAGAGGTTTTAAGGCAAGATGGAAAACGTACAAGCTCATCAAGAAAGCTGAGTTGATTTTGTAGGGGTAAAAGATACTTTCCTTGCAGAATGACATAAGGATTTTTTCCTTTTCTTATAAATTTTCATGTTTTCCAACCAGTTGTGTGGATAAATGATGCATTTCTTATTTTCCCTAATTAGTATTATGAAGATTTCAGAGCCTTTAAATTGACATTAGTAGACTTCTGTGTATAATTGCAGTTATAGTTCTTGCTTGGTTCTTGCCCTCATATTACCAGCCTGCTGTGGTCGCTTTTTGGCAACTGTAGAGCAAAAAAGACAAATAAGAAAAAAAAAATAAAAATAAAAAATAAAAAGAAAAAAGTCTTATTCGGGAGATTGTGTAAGTTGTAGCTGCTGAGGGGATACCAGGTCTCATGAGACTCCTGGTGAACTCCAGAAATTGTACCTGTAGGGAACACACAGTGCTGCCACCCAGGACCCAGGGTAGGAAAGAGTGAGGCTGGGGGTTTTATTTCTCTTTTTCTGTGACTGTGCTGTTTGGTTACATAGTTTTTGTATACTTCTCCTTATTCAGAGTAAAAAATGACCCATATTTTTTCTACCCAAGGTTACATTACATTGAAGTGTGCCTGTAGGACAGACATAGGGTGCGTTTTGAGAGCTGAAAGAGTCACTTGGCTCAAGCCCTTAGGCTGGACAATGATCGATCACCCAGAGTTTCCCATCTGGTGGGTGATGGTTCTTATCTGGTGGCTGGTGCATGGTGACACGCTTGTGCTCTTTCTGCTGTGTACTTGGCATGTGTTGCGTGTGCCTTTGATGCACTCACCTTCAGTGTGCTGGATGCTCTCTGCCCTCCTGAGTGACTGTGGGGAAGGGAGTTCTTGGGTGGCTGCTGTGCCTGAGGGAGATGCTGTTTGCAGGGTCTGCTCCAGGTGCTCTGTGCATCGTTGCAGGGAGCCCTTTGCTAACCATGGCTGGTGTGGTGTCACATCCCTCTTGAGCAATGCTTGGTTTCCCCTGCTCTTAATTTGTCAGCTTTGAAGGTAAAATGGTCAGAAGCGGCAAGCCTTCAGCTTCCTGAGAGTGAGATGTTGTTAAATACCGCATGTGTGTTGCCTCAGTGCCTGCATCACTGTAGCCTGCTAGCTCACATGTGCCTTTTACAAGGGTTTGTGGGTCATCTTCTCTGCTTAAGGAGTTGGAACTTTGCCAGGATCTGTCCCTTCAGCTACTGTTGTTGTTTTATTGACAGCTGGTGGAAACTAATACTCCTTGTGGTAGGTAGGTGGGTACCTGATTCCTTCCCTGCCTGCTGAGTCCCAGGGATGGTTTTCCTGCTGGTCTGTGGAGCCATGCCATCTTTTGAGGTTCATTTATAAAGTCATGCATCCTGACGTGAAAGGGTTGCTCTATACTCAAAGTAACACAATCTGAAGTTTAATCTAAAAAATAAGTTTTACTTATGATTCTAGAGTTAATATTGAAACATAGAAGGTGATTCTTAACTGTGCTGCACTGCTTTGATTTTCAGCAAATGAATGAGAGCCAGTCTCTTCTGCTTTAGGCTTTCAAGTAAATTTCTGTGAAAAGACACAAAGCAAGCTATGCATTTTTTTAGTATTTTTTTTTTATTAGTCTTAGTGCTGACAAATTGCTTTTTCTTCCAACTAGC
Organism: Megaceryle maxima; assembly: GCA_024605025.1. Taxonomy (NCBI): domain Eukaryota; kingdom Metazoa; phylum Chordata; class Aves; order Coraciiformes; family Cerylidae; genus Megaceryle; species Megaceryle maxima. Next base: position 7,701 of record JANHGN010005447.1, on the reverse strand, counting down.
CGTGACATTCCTGCTTCTGAGAGAGCTTCCATTTTTCAGTGTTAGTGATGTAAGAGATAAGTTAAGGCTTTTTAAAGGATCACATTGTTGAGGTGGCTTTATGCCTTCTGCTTCACCTGTAACAGAAGAGTATCCCTCTGTCAGCACGCAATTACTGCAATCGTAGATAGGGATATGGAGTGCTGGGGGTTTCCTGCCTGCTAAATTGCTACAAAACATCAGCTGGGTGGGATTTGGCAGATGGTTTTGTGCTTATTAAAACTTCTGAATGAAGACCTGACTTCTTAGGTGAAGTATCTTCATGACGATGAAGAGTATCTGTCATCAGCTCACAGGTGAATACCTCAAATTCTTATCTCAAGCACAGGCCACAGGAGTACCAGCTCCTCTTGTGGATCACTTTGGGTCTTACTGCTTAGTAAGAGCTAAGAGCAGGCAGAGGGGTCCAAGGCAGTAAGAAACCATCAGTTTTGCTTTCCTTTTTTTTTTTTTTTTTTTTAATAAATCTAAGTTTTAGAAATCTTGTGACTCTGCATTTTTTTTAATTTTCAGTTAGATATTTTGTTTGTTTGTTTGCACTCAGTATGTATATTTGTGACAGAGATTCTGGTATGTAGAAAGAGTTATTAATGATTCTTAAACAATTGTGCCATTTGGTTTTATCTCAGTATATTTCATGACCACTGTTCAGACCCATTTCTTCTAAGATATTGTGTATAGAAAATCCTTTGTTTGCCATAGCTTTTCACAGACTGGTGCTTTTCTGTTGTGGAGAGCTGAGGGGACGTGTGCTCAGTGTTACTCTGCAGAGCCAGCCTGTGCGTCAGAAATGCTCCCCTAGGACAGGATTGGAAAACATGCATTAATAAATATTCATTAAGAATTTGCTATTAGCACAGGATATACAAGTCTTTAGGAAACTTAATGTTTGAAGCAGGAATTTAAAATCTCTTCTGCAAGTTAGAGCTGTATGGCAGGATTGGAGTTAGACTTGCAGACCTTCCTGGTAAATCCCTGAGATGACAGTGACTGAAAAGTGGAAGGAGGTAGAAGTATCTGCCTGGCTGGAGAGGTGGGAATTGGCAGCTCTGCAGGTGAGACTGAGGTAGAGATGGGACTTGCTGCTGGGAATGCCTGGCACGTGATGTTCCATACAAACCTTGGCAGCTTAAGGTTGATTAATATGTATTGAGGACAGTAGCTTACTTTTGCATCAGTGCTTTTTTGCCAATTTCCAGTTGTTTGGCACATTAAGGAGGCTGTAAATGCTTCTATAGGGTTTTAGTTACTTCCCTAGCGGTGCTTTTCGTCTGAAGCTGGGATCTTTCGTGAGGCACAGACGATCTGTGCATGGAAGGGGTTGAAATCTGCTGTAACCCCAAATACTTAATAATACTTAATAAATGATATATCAGAGGAAAAAAACAACAACAACCAAAAAAACCCACCAAAAACAAACAAACAAAAAAACCAAACAAACCCAAACCAACCAACTAAACACCAAAACCCCAAAGCCACAAAACAGCCTTTGTCATCATAAGGTTTTGCAAAATAATGAAGTCTTCCAGAGCTCGGCAGCTCGGTCTGATGGTAGGTAGTCCCTGAAGCAAACTGGTAATGACTTAGGTCATAGGGGAGGGATTTTGTTGTGGTGTTCTTTTCTGATCAGGTTGTTTGATTCTGTTGGTTATCTGAAAGCATCACCAAAACACGTGAACTCTTTTGCTGGTGGAAGAAGACTGTGCAGCACAGTGACAGGGCTGCTACCATACTTCAAGAGAGTAGGCAACAGAAAAACATTCCAGCATCACTGTGTATTTCTGATGTTGGTAGTTTTTGAAGTGAAAATATGTTAGTGTTTCCAGCTTCTGGACCATTGTGCAGGGGTGTGCTGCAGTCTGAGGGGATGGGGTGGGTGGTTTCCTACCCATGGTTTTGCAGTGACAGCGTGGATGGGGATACATGCTGTAAGCTCTCTGTGGCCATGTGGTCAGTTATGACCGTGTGCAAGGGCTCACGGCAGGTAAGGCTGTACAATAGAATCATAGAACAATAGAATTCATAGAATGATTTGGGTTGGAAGGGACTGCCAAAGGTCATCTAGCTCAACCCCCCTGCAGGGAGCAGGGACACCTTTAACTAGATCAGGTTGCTTAGAGCCCTGTCAGGTCTGACCTTGAATGACTTCAGGGATGGGGTCTCCATCACCTTCCTTGGCAACCTGTTCCAGTGTGCTGCCACCCAGTTGCTTCCATTAAAATCACGTGGCTCACTCCTGTGTCTGGAGGTGGATCAGACCCAGGAGGCTGAAAGACAGTAAAGAAACCCCAACCATAAACCAATACTTGAGCGCCTGCATGCCGGAGTACTGCAGTTTACCTGAAAAATTGGGGAGATATATAAGAATGGACGAAAAAATTTAATTGGGCATGAGGTACTTTCACTGCTGGGGAGCTCCTGGAATGTTGTGTAGTGGAGATCTTCATGCCCAAGAGCTGTTGTGATGGAAACAACACATGTTTCTATAGGAGCAGCTGCTGTTATGCAGCTGAGTGTAGATTGTCTTGAACACCCAAAGTTGTTTATGGCCTGAGTTTTTTTCCAGGGAAGGCTTCACATGCTGCTAAGGGAGACTAGCAAGTGTCTCCTTGCACAATGCATAAACCATGGTCAACTGGCCATTCCCCAGAGTTAGTCACTGAATCCCAGAATGGGTTGGGTTGGAAGGGACCTTCAAAGACTGTCTAGTCCAATTCCCCTGCCAGGGGCAGGGACATCTTCTACTAGATAGGTTGCTCCAAGCCCCATCCAACCTGGCCTTGAACACTTCCAATGATGGGGCATGCACAGCTTCTCTGGGCAACCTGTCCCCATGTCTCACCACCCTCATCACAAAACATTTCTTCCTTATGTTCAGTCTGTACCCACCCTCTTTCAGTTCAAAACCATCAAAGGTATAGATGAAAGATCTAAATTCTGTGGATAGGAAGTTTAACATCATGCAGCAAGGTGCTGGGAGGGTGTGTGTACCTCTGGGAGAAGACCCTGCTCAGGTCTCCTGGGCAGTCTGGAGGGATCTTGTGATGAGCAGGGGGAGCAGATCCAGGAAGCCTCCCACTGGCACAGCTGTGGCCACAGGACAGGCAGCATGTGTCAGCCTGGAGAGCTGCTGAGGGAGGTGACGATGCCTTTTTTCCCCTGTAGATTTTAACAAGTTGAATTAAGGAGTGAACTATTTGGAAAGTACTCAAGGAGATTCTTTTGACAGAGAAAACACCTGATTGCTTTCTCACAGAAACTGTTTACAGCAAAGACAGATTTTGATGTTGAGTATTTTCCATTAAAAATACCATTGAGTGTTCCATCGTGACAGTGTGTTTGCTCGAATTATCCCACTGAGTACATTTTAATTGTAGTTTTCCTGTTGAAACCACATTTTAAAGAGTTAGGAGTGTATTGTCTGCCTTTGTGTGTGTTATATGCAAATGTCATGCTTGTTTTGAAGGGAAGGATGATGGAAGCATCAATGAGTTTGTGAATTCTCCTACTCACTTAAAGGCTTTCCCAGGTGAATGTTGCAGGTCATGTTTACCAGCATTAATGAGGATGACAGGAGCTTGTTGTTTAATTTATCTTTCAAGTCCTCAGTCAGAGCTTGGTAACTGCTGGTAGCAAAGCTTGTGACACTTGCAGTGGGCAGGGAGGGATGTTGCTGGATCTAGCACTGGATGGCATGTAGCTGTTGCCCTCTACCAGTAGGTGATAGTTTCTGCTGTGGACCCACTTTTTTCTTTTTTCCTCGAAGAACGACATCCAACCTTTAATCTGAAGGTCCTTTCTTGTGCTGAGAAGGGAAAGGGCTGCGGCTGTTCTCAGTGCAGGAAAATAAAAGGTGTGGATCGGAGGGGGATACTTTGCAGAACCTCCCTTTGTTGTAAATGAAAGGAATCTAACAGACATGTCTGAATTTCTCTTGTAAGCCATTGAGAAGCAGCAGGATTTGATTCCCAACAGACCTACAGCTCTTCCATGGTAAAACAGTAGCAAGTATCTCATTTGAGGATGACAGCTTTGCCTTCTTGAATAACTGGACAGAACTGTGTGGTGTTGGGTCAGGCACAAGGCTCAACAATTTTCTGTTGAGCAGTATTTGAGAGACCACCACAGTAAGCAGGCAGTTTGTTAATGCACTGTGAGACAAGGGGGAAAAGTTGCAATGCAACCAACTTCCCGCTGTCCTAAAAAGAGCAGCTTTTTGCTATAGCACTTTCTGCTGTGCTATGTGCTCAGGGGTGCAGCTTTGCGAGGCAGCTGAACCTCCTGGAGCTTAAATCCCTGTGCCTTTCCTGGTGCATTTCTTGCTCAGCAATTCTTCACTGCAGTGTAGCTGGGTTCCTGCCTGTGCCTGGCATCTGCCCTTTTCTCAGGGAACACTGTTCCCAGGGGGGCATCTTTCCTGTTACTTTTTGCTGACAAGTCCATATGGCAAAGAGGAAAGGTTAGGGCCTGTTCTTTTATATTTTTGTCTCTTTTCTTTTGGGGTTGCAAACCTCAGAAGTATTTGAAGTGTATTTCCCAGACTTGGATACTGAGATTGCTTACCAGTGTGATTTTGTTTCTCCTCTAAGAAGCTGTGTAGCATTAAAGGAATGCCATGACAAGCACATTTTTGTAGGCTAGCTGTTACAGTGCTCTGGCTACTTCTTAAAATACTGTGTGAGTGCAAAATGACACTTTTTGGAGTGACAGCTGTTTTATTTCCATGGCAGCAAGAGTTGTGCTTTTATTAGACTTCAGCAGTTTTCTCTGGTTTTGTTTTGATAATGAATCAACTTTGTGTAACTTTTTGTGCTTGAGCACCCACTTGCTGAGCTTTCTGAAATAGTATTACCAAATCTTGTGTTGGGTGTGAAGTGCCCTTCAAAGGATGTGTGAGACTTAAACATGGAATAAAACATTGTATTGTGTAAAAGCAACAAAAGCCTGCGCGTTACATGGGGTGCTCTCTGTCCTGTACTTGACAGGTCCTGTTTAGTGGGTACTATATGTGTTTATTTGAGACTATTCTGAATAAAAGAGAGGGGATGTGTGCTCCCAGGAAAACAGAGAAGGGTGAAGGTGAGGACCCTGGCAGAGGATAGTCAGAGCAGGTCAGTGAGGGTGCACTGTCCTAAGGGCTGGTTCCTCTGTTGGCAGGTGAAACATGGGCAGGGTCCTGGCACTGAGCTCCCAGCCGGGTCCTAGTGCAGAGCAGGGTCAGGTTTATACCTTAGCTGACCAGAAAACAGGACTTGGATCTAATCATCTCGGGAACAGTTTTCATACAATGACATCTTCTAAATTAAGATAGTCATTGCTTTAATAGAGGCTTCTGTCAGAAGATATTCCTGAGGCAATGTTTTCTTTTCTAGTATATATCAGAACAGACTTCATGATACAGACTTTGATTTATTTATATCAATATTTTTCCCTTATGCAATGAATATTAACATAGAGAACACCCAAAGTTGATGTGCATATGATTTTTCTTCTTTTGTAACCAACATGTAAAGCTAAAGCTGTGATGTTCCCACAAATGCAGTCCACCTTTTGAAAGGATGGGTGGGATAAAATTTTGATTAGTGTGTGCCTGTCTTGATGATTGTCAGCTGGGTTTCCAATGATGGATGGAAGTGCGTCTTTCAATGATCAGTAGAGGTTTTTTTGGCAGTTCGTAATGGCTCTGTTAGTAAAAGGATGACACTGAAAAGTTTGTGTGCTGGATGGCTTTCTGTTAGGTAACATAAACTTGGATTTCAATTCTTAATTGATTTTAATATTTTTAACCTAAACACAAAGTGGTAGAGTCTGATTTTTAGTTTGATAGGGAACTCTGGTGCCATTGTATTCCTTGGTGAGATTAAATTTACTATTTATTATAAATCCTATAGGCAGGTGTAGTGGGAAATACACCATTATTAGTGATGAAAGGCTCAGTATCACTGACTGGGACTTCACAGAAATCTGCTGCTGAATTGTCACCAAAAAAATGGTGAGGTGTTTTCCATTTTAGGTGATTGATGCAAAGATTTGGGTAATTGGTTTCACGCTGTTGGATTTCGTGGGGTGTTTATATGTAACACATAAGGTGATTTTTAGAAAATGGAATGTGTGCAGATATTTCCAGATTATTGTATTCCAGAGGGATCAAAACTGAAAGTATTTATCAGTAATTGAAAAGTAAAAGGTATGATAGAGGAAATAGGTGTTAATCTCTATGTGGAAGTCACAAACAAGGAACAATTGAAGTTGTGCTGCAGAGCTCCACATGCTGGTAATGCCAGCAGCAGGAGCTGCATCCTGCAATGCAACGTCAAGGCAGAATTTACCCAAATAACCTGCCACTTGGCATCCAGCTGAGCTAGTATGGGATGAGTGTGGATGGGTGTTTCCTGACCACAAGCTTTCCAACACCTTCTGTTCTGCAGGGTTTTTTTCTTTTGAGTGCATCCTTAATTTTGAGGTTTCTTGGTTTTTTTTTTTTTTTTTTTTTTTTTTTTTTAAGCTGGGTTTAGATTTACATTGCCACAATGATTTATCGTAAAAGTCCTTTCCAATATAAATGATTCTGTGATTCTGTTACCAAGGTGGGGGTTGATCAGTTCTCCCATGTAACAAGCAATAGGACAAGAGGAGACAGCTTCTAGTCGTGCCAGAGGAGGTTTAGGTTGGACGTTAGGAAAAACTTATTCACCAACAGGGTTATCAAGGCATGGCCCAGGCTGCCTAGGGCAGTGGTGGAGTCCCCATCCCTGGAGGGATTGAAAGATATGTAGATGTGAAATTTAGGGATATAGTGGACTTGGCAGTGTTAGTTTAACTACTGGGTTTATGATCTTAAAGGTCCCTTCCAACCTGAATGATTCTGCGATCCTTTTAATAATTCATACCCTGAAATAGCTCTGAAGAGCTTTGATCTATGACTTATTTTTTACTCTCTGTTTCCCCCACACACCTTGTAGTCACACAGAACACCTCTTTGTGCAGAGTAGAGGAATGCTATAGAGCAGAATGGTGCCTTCTGGCTTTTCCAAGGAGGGCTGAGAGATGGTTGGGACTACGATACATAGAATCTTTAGGGTTGAAAAGGACCTAGAGGATCAAGTCCAACCTCCATCCTAACATCTATCTATCCATTAGACCTCAAGTGCTACACCCACTTATTTTTTTAAACACCTCCAGGAATGATGACTCCACTACCTCCCTGGGCAGCCTGTTCCAGTGCCTTACCACTCTCTCAGTGAAGAATTTCTTCCTAATATCTAGTCTAAACGTCCCCTGATGAAACTTGAGGCCACTTCCTCTCGTTTTATCATTAGTAATTTGGGAGAAGAAACAAACACCAGCCTCTCTACAACCTCCTTTTAGGTAGCTGTAGAGAGCAATAAGGTCTCCTCTCAGTCTCCTCTAGACAAAACAAGCCCAGTTCCCTCAGCTTCTCCTCATCAGGCATGCTTTGCAGACCCCTCACCAGCTTTGTTGCCTTTCTCTGGACCTGCTCCAGCACCTCAGTGTCCTTCTTGTACTGTGGTGCCCAAAACTGGACACAGTACTCAAGGTGCAGTCTCACTAGTGCCGAGTACAAGGGCACGATCACCTCCCTACTCCTGCTGGTCACACCATTTCTGATACAGGCCAGGATGCTGTTGGCCTTCTTGGCCA
>JANHGN010005446.1:0-11519 GCA_024605025.1 Megaceryle maxima | reverse complement strand
AATAGTGTAAAAAAGAACAACAACAAACAGAACAACAAAGTTTGAAATGAGATCACAAAAAAAAAAGTGGAAAAAAAAAAAAAAAAAAAAAAAAGGGGGGGGGGGGGGAGAATCAAAGATACCACACATAGAAATTAAGAGAGAAGACGGACAGAAAGACAGCCCCTGAGCAAAAGTCAGTCGCAGGAAAGCTCAAGAGAAAAAGCTGAAGTAATGGACTGGCACAAGAACAGCAGCAAATCAGAAATTTGGCACTGATTTAATTGTATGCCTCTTCAGCAGGGTTCACATAGAGCTAATGGCAACGCAGATCAATTTGATATCGTATAATAGTGATGAAAAATCTTTTGCTATTTTTGCCAGAGATCCATCAGTGGAGTGCACACGAACAAACAAACCCAAGTCACAGAAAGAAGCCTTAGGGCAAATTCTCTCTTAGTCTGCAAGGACTCCTCCACTCACAGCTTCACTGAAGTCAATGGAAGGCGATGCAAAATAATTCACTGTACCTTTTCTTCTCAGGAGCTTGTGAAGGTAGCAAAACAAACTCCTCTTCCCTGCTTCAGATTTTCTCATACCTACATTATCAAGGTACTCGCAAGAACAGAACACATCTATAAAGACCTGTATGGGGTTTAAGCAATAGGAATGATGGAAAATATTTTAATGGCAGCTTAAAAAGGGTAAGAGCTACAAAGAAAGTGGATCAGGATGGAGGGTTTCAAATTTAAGCCAGCATTAATACCCCGCTGCTATTACAGAGCCCTGTATGTTCATGCCTCTCCTCCCAAATTTATGATCATAGAGGCAGAGAGGCATAAAAAAGCAGGTGCAAGGAGGTAGTGGAAAGAGATTAACTATGCAAAGCAATTAAGTGTTGCATTAATTTAAAGAAATACTCAACTAGAGAAAAATCTTTTCCTCCCTACTACTTATTTAAAAATGGAAATGTATTAGCTAGCCTTCTATCATCACAAAGCAGTATTCAACAGTTATTACTTTCTAACTTGGGTTCTCACAGAGTTTAAAAAAAAAAAAAAAAAAAAAAAAGGAAATAAAGAAAGGAGACAGAGCAACCGACCGTGCCACTGGGCAATGTGCAAGAACCTAATTTTGAAAATTCCAATAAATTTAAATGCTTTAAGAAAAAATGGGATAAAATCCTAATGAAACAAAGCTGTAAGTGATGAATCATCAGAGTCCCAGAGCTAACACATAAGAATGGAAAATGACTGATCTCAGACCTGAGCGCTTCTGAGTTAGACAAGGGACACTCCTAGTGAAAGGAGTGGAGAATGCAAGGGGAAGAAAACATCCCAATCTAGATGTAAAGATAGACAAATAGATAGACAGAGCGAACAGGAAAAACTGTTTTCAAGCCAACAAGCCCTGCACTGCTTTAGATGAGGTAACTGTCACCCAGAACCAGGAAAGGGGAAGAATCAGCATCTGGAAGGGAGACATGAAAGGAAAGGCACAGCATGAAGGCTGGCAGTCAGCTTTGTCTTCTGGCAGATAAGCACGATGCAGGTGACAGAGGTCACCTGCTTGTAAGAGGACAGTAGTCTCGAGTTACCAGATACCAGCAGACTGGTCAAAATTCCCTTCTCCTGCTGCCTCTCAGAGGAGCAACTCAGAGACATTCTCACTGCCTCCGCCATTACCATGGGTGGGAGAGAAGAGAAGCTGGCAGCCAGGACAGGCTCTGGGTTGCTCGCTGGTATCCGCAGGTGCCTCCCAGCAGGAAGTACAGCAAGAAGAGGTGGAGAACAACACAGCCGTTCGGACTGTGAACTACAGACTACCGAGACATGCTGGGACTGGGATGCGTAATAAAACCCAAGCAAAATTTTAACTCCTAAAGAACCTTTCCACTCTTTCCAAAGGATTAAAGGGGGGGGGGGGGGGGAAAGAGCACACACAAAGCCACCACTTTGATCGCAAAGCAAGGCCGCGTTCGGTACAATTGAGGGGAGGGGGGGGGGGGGGGGGGCGAGAGAAAGGACCCAAGAAGAAACATTTCAGATGTCTCAATTACACTTCATTATTGCATGCTCGTTATCCAAAACAGCCCAAGAAGTGCAAGAGCTCTAAAGTAACATCTTTACTGCACGTTTTAATTGTGTCCGTATTTAGCATAAAAGAAATATTTTATTTCTTTGTTTCATTCATTGTTTCAGCCAACCTAATCTAACTTGGAAATATATTTCAAAGATAGAGGGTGGGGACAACTTTCTCCCCAGGTAAGAAGACGAACACTCTAAAGTAATTTGTTTCTTGCAAGAAAACACCACTGAGATGGACGTACATTATATTTGCATACACAAATTAACAGGTGAAACACACGATGTGCTGAAGGGCATTTCATAATTCATACTGCAAGATATTACTCCCTTTAACTCACATCTTATGTTCTCTGCTGCCCACGTTTCTGTGTCAGGTGTCCTCCAAATTCTCATGAGAACAACGCCGATTTTGACACCAAAGCCCAACCACAGTATTTGGATGTCTGGGTCTCAACAACAGCCACACCAAAAGGTAAACGGAGCAACCAGTTGCTCACTGCAGATAAAGAAACTGCAAACGCCGCCTCATATAACCAGCCGCTGATTTTGCCAAAACGCGTGGGTTACAAAGATGCAGCTGGCGCTAGCGCAGCACCTTCACACTCAACCACTTAATACATCCAACAAAGCCCCCCGTATGGCAGGACCTCGCTGCCAGGCAGCTAGGCTGGGAGTGGAACCCCGCGCGGGTCCACCAGGCAAGAGAGGCGGGCGGCGGGCCCGCGGGCCCCCGCGCCAGGCAGGGGCCTGGCAGGGGCTCAGATTTTTCGCTTGGACTCTGAGCCGCTGCGCTCGCCCCGCCGCAGGGAAGGGGACGCCGGGGGGACAGCCCTCACTCGGCCTTACCGTCTCGCTTCTGATCCGGAGAGGGTGTTTGGGCGAGGTCCCAGTACCTACGCGATCGCCACGGTGGCCGAGCCGCCGGGACCACCCGAGGCCGAGAGAGAGATCGCGACTCCGAAACGCCCTTCAACCGACGCCGTAGGCCACGCGGGAGCGCCGAGGGCTGTCAGGGGAAGGTGCGCGGGGGGTGAGGCCGCAGCGGCGGCTCGACTGGGCCCGGGCTGCAGCCGCCAGCCGCTCACCTGGGGCTGCCGCTGGATCACGGGCACCCTCAGGCACCTCGCGCCCGCCGCTCCCTCGCGCCCCGCCCCAGCCGCCGGGCCCCGCCCCGCCCACAGGGGGCGCCCTCGCACCCGCCGCTGCCCGGCGGGAACTCCCGGACCCTCTCTCCTGCGGGATGCGAGCGGCTGGGGGGAGGCGGGCACGCTCGATACAACGGCAGCGGCCCCAGCGGAGAGAGCCGAGGAACGAGAGCCAAGGAAGCCAGCGGTAGTCCCCGCTCCGCCGCACACGCCTACGGTACGACGGGAGCGGCGGCAGCTCCCGCCCGTTGACAGAGAGCGGCCGGACAGATGGAGCGATGGGGGACGCCGGACCGCAGGGTCCCGCGGGGAAAGGAGCCCGCTTCCCCGGGAGCGCTCTCCCCTCGGCCGTCCTGGGAAGGCGGAGAAGGACACCCCCCCTCCCCTCCCCTCTCCCCAGCCGCAGCTCCCGCCCAGCCAGGGAGAGACCGACGCGTAGCTCCCGTCAGCGCTGCGCCCCGGCCGCCGCTCACCTTCGCGCCCGCGGGAGGACGGGGCACCGCGCGCAGCAGGGCCCGGTGCCGCCGCCGCCTCCTCCTCTTCCCATCGCGGCCGCGCCGCCGGTTCGGGCGGGGGGCGGGGCAGCGCGCAGGCGCGGGCGGGGCCGCGGCAGGTGACAGTGGCGACCGTGGTGGTCTCACGGGAGCGCCTCGGCCTCCGCCCGCCCTCAGCCCGGCCGCTGGACAGCGCCGCCCCCTCCCGTTCTGCAACTGGCCGGCGCTACTGAAACGCCTGTGCGGGAGGAGAGCGACCGGCTCCCCGGCGCTGGCTGCTGCCTCCCCGGCGGGTTTCAATCTAAGCGAGCTCCTGAGGGCTAGAGAAGTTCGTATGTAATTTCCCAGAAGCTATCACCGAAATCGCAGCAACTTTCCTCCAGAAGTGGGAGAGCAGCGCTTCCAGCCACGCTCCCGGGTGGAAGGCACAGGCTCCCTTCCACGGCTGAAGCCTTTTGCCCTCTGCCCTCGCTCCCGGGCAAGCAGCCCCCTTTCCAGCCCCTTCCCCACGCCGGCTGAGCCAAGCAAGCCCGGTGAGAGCAGGCAGGGGAGCCTGCGGGGCCCCTTGGGGCAGCAGCAGGCTGGAAGTTGGTCTCCAAAGCAGAATTTCAGAGGAATTTAAGCCGTGATCAGAGCTCTGGGTTATGTCACACTAAGCAGCTCCCAGGACTTGTGGATACCTGAAAGCCAAAGTACCATCCACAGACGATACAGCAAATGACTATGTTGTTCTAAAATATTTTGTCAAGAGATTGAATCACATTTCAAAAATAAAACCATTTTCCGAGGAAGAATAGATGTGAAGAACTTGAGTAAATAAATAGTCATGGCTGTAAGGAACAAACACAGCCCACACGCTCCACCACTACTATTCACGGGAGGTCAGTTCTGAGGTGGAATCTCCTTTCCCGAGAAGAAGAAAGGAAAAACCTCACCTCCAACCTTGCACAATCAGCCACCAGAGCTTCTGAGCTGAGCACACCAGAGAGAAAATAACACCTTGGCATGGTTAGGAGTGGGCAGGCAGGAGGAGGAGGACAAAAGCATGTCTCGCCTCCGTGTGGAGCGCCAAACCTGCGCTGCTGCCTCTGCCCTCCGGGGGTCGGGAACCAGGGGAGGAGCAGGAGGCCTGGTGTCATCAGCCTCTAGCCCCAGACCCGGAGCTCAGGCCCGTAGTCACTGAGGTTACACCATTCAGGCTTACAGTTCTGCCGCCAGAGATTTGATCTACTGGTCTGGCAAATCACTCGATAAAAAGAAAAAAAAATACTAGAACAAATGGAAGATTTAAGGAACATGACATCAGAACCTGGTCATTTAAGCTCAAAAAGAGTGAAACAGTTCAGCTGCAGTAAACGGTAACTCATCCAGGCCCTGCATCTCTCCTTGGCAGGGTTAGCAGCACCTCAGCCTTGAGCCAGCATGGACATTCCTCAAGAGCCTCAGGTCACCCCCGAGGTCACCAGCGAGGAAGCGCATTGCTGCTTGGACCGTAGCTGCTTGTGTTGGAACCAAAGAGACTTGTTTTTTCATTTCTGCCAGTCCTGAGCTCAAATGTTCGCTCGAAAAGACGGAAAGAGTAAGCCAAACAAGAGACTTGCATAATGGCATTGTATTAAAAAAAAAAAAAACAAACCAGAAACCGAACAGGGCAGCAGAGGACCTGGGAGTCAGTCCGGATGTGAAGTTAAACTCTTAACTTTTCCTCACCCTGTGGTTATTTTTTGTCCAGAACTTTTCCAAAATATGGTGTTAACAAATTAAGTTTTTAGCTGATCCCCCACCCCCCTCAAAAGAAAAAGAAAAAGAAAAGGAAAAAGAAAAAGAAAAAGAAAAAAGAGAAAAAGAAAAAAAGAAAAAGAAAAGAAAAAACACTCACCAGGCAGAGATTTTGCCCACATGGCTAAAATTAATCCCAGTTACAAACAACTGAAAACAGGTCTTTACAGTAGGAAGTATTAAGCAACTTTAATAATAGGTAGATTGAGCAGCCCCACCTATAATGAGCAACAAATGCACCTCCCTAGAACAGATAGCATTTAAATGGGTTGGTATACTATGAAAACAAATCCTATTCTAAATATTTTAAGATTTCTAGTTAATGAAATGCTCAAGAGAACTTTTAAGATGACTACTACTTTTAAGGCCATATCTTTTTTTTTTTTCTCCTTATATGAGGGAAAAAAAAAAGTCTGTTATAAATTCTGCTTTCCTTTAGAGCACAAATTGCTTCTGATGCTTTAGGCTGAACATGAATTTAATGACTGAAGAGATCTAATGGGAACAAAACAATTTATACCACCTGTACAAAAGGTGTCATCATCTTCACTCCAAGCCCTCATTTCTACAGTGTTTGGACAAAGGCAGGAGAGAAAGTTAATTGTGATGCTCCAGTCACAGTAAACCCAAGTTCTATTTGGTTTCAATAGTAAGTGCTTTAGTAGTTAACCTCTTGAAACAAAACCCAGCAATTAATTACCACTATCACATAAAACTAGCATGATGCATACGGATATGTAAGAAAGGCAAATCAAGACTGAACAGGCAACACTAGTTTTTAGCATTATTTAACTCTGAAGTGCTTGAATTTACAGCCTTCAGTAGTCTTTAAAAGGCAGCAAGGTGTATAATTACTTTTTTAATTAGCACAGTAGGACATAGCATTTGTTAAGTACCATTTACTAAGAACACATTGCTGATAGCTGAACTGTTCCTGACTGAACAAATGGATTTAAGCTGGCATAAACAGTAATAACAGGGCAAACCCAAATGAAAAATTTCTTTCAGGTTTACTTTGTTCTATATCTGATCTCTGCATTTAATTAAGAAATGTTATCATACAGCCACACTGGTACCCATCTAAGTTCTACCAACCGATGACGCAAGGGAACTCTGGAAAGACACTCCTGATCTTTTTTTTTTTTAATTCTCCTGCAATATCAAATATTTCCATTCTTCTAATAGCTTTATCTTTAACATGGCTTTTCATAAAGAGATGAGACAGTGTATATGCTCAGAAAAAACTGTTTTCACCTACAGCACTTATAAAAAGTTGAACATCTGTTTTGCTGAGCACTATAACTTAACAGAAATACGCTACCAGTAGCAGACAGCACAAGAGTTGTTGCTGCTCCTGCCCCCTTCTTACATTTTTTGGTTCATTTAGAAAGGCATCTGAAGTGTAAAAAGCAATGGTTTTGTGCCAACACTCTCAGCTGCAGAAAACAAAAAATCACAGACCAAGATTTTATGCCCAAGACCATTGCTCCGCAAGGTTCATACAGGGACTCTGATGGAACAGCAACACATCACTATTCCTTTCCTCTGCTTCTCTGTCAGTTTATGCCCTTCTCCAAGGCAGGAACAACCCATCCTGCTTGGTACTCTTATACTACAAGGTAAGGTACTTCCTTAATGCACTTCAAGCTATTGCCATGACAAAACCACATAAACACATTCCAACTACATGACCACTTGGTTTCCATAGAAAACTGACAGAAATGAAGAAAATGGACCTTGGTGAAACAGGTGCAGTGAAGTGAATCAGACTGCTGTCACAGACAGAGAACTTGCTTTCCATGCATCCCTAGCTGTAGCACCAAAACAACCTGAAAGGACACAAAGGTGTCAAAGAGCTACTAACAAGGCCAAGTAACGAGGAGAAAAATATAAACCAATATAAACTTCTCTGGGGATCTCAGAGAAAAACAAAAAGCAAAAAAACCCCCAAACCCACAACACAAAAACCAAATGAATAAAAAAACCCCACAAAACCCCAAACCATAAAACCTTTCAATCTGAAACAATTTAGCTGTCAGTAGTTGGATAAGTCTGGGGTGGGGACAATCACAAAATATGAAAAGATGACCAGTTAAAAAAATCTATGACTAGTACAGCCCCCACATCAAGCATGCAGCATAGAAAAGATAACCAGTCTGAAAAAAACCCCAACCAAATGTTAATTGCATATGAGGAATGCTAAATAATTATAATACCTTATTAGTCTTGTAATATCACCACAAAGAACAAGAGCAGATAAGCAGAGAATACAAACTGAACATGCCTCCTGCTCAGCTCAGAAAAGAGTTGAGAGGAACATTTAGCTTTCCTTTTATATTACTTTGATAATTTTTTTTGGAGCAGAGACAGGACAGAGACAAGGTTGCTGGGAAAACCAGTTGACAGAAGATTGAAATCAAGCTGCTACTTTAATGATACCAGTGTTTTACTGTACTCTGCTTGCAAAGACCTCTTTAAGTCTGTACACATTTTATAACCAGCAAGTTTCTTTGTGTAAGGGCTTGACAAAGTTTGGCGTATGCCAGAGCATTTTTAGAGCGTAAGAGTTGTTTGTAGAATCCATACAAATGAGCCAGGAAGGCAGACAACTTACAGTATGGTCACTGAGAAATGAAACAGCTCCCCGGGCCTCCGTTTTGTAGAGAAGCAGCTACAACAGCCTATCTGAAATGCCATTAACTGCTTTCAATTCTTCTTCCTGAGGAACTTCACGCAACACTAGAAGCACCAATGTGATAACTTTCCCAGCCAAGACTCTACTAAGTAGGTATGGACCTTCCTTCAAACAAAAACCAATAATCCATCCTGGTAATTGCCTACCTGGGTAAAAGCCAGCATTACAGCCTTAACATATTTACACAGCTTCTTTGTTAGTATCAGAAAGCCTGACAACCGTAATTACTTCCCATTAAAAACTTCAGAAACGCCTTCCTCACATGATCTCTGGAATGAAAAGTTTCTAAATTTGGTTAGATCTAAAGAGCTGACTTTGAATATAAGACATGAGCTTGAATTATTTCATAAGCATGTTTTTGAATCAGGGCAAAAAAAGAAATTGCTAGGAAAGGCAATTTAAACAATACCCAGAGGGATTTTAGCGAATCCTTGCTACAGGTGTACTCCTCTTCTCTGGGTTAAAAACTGTCTGGTTGGCCAAGCCCAGAGAGTTGTGGTAAACGCAGTTAAATCCAGTTGGCGACCAGTCACAAGTGGCGTTCCCGAGGGCTCAGTGCTGGGGCCAGCCCTGTTTAACATCTTTATCAACGATTTGGATGAGGGAATGGAGTGCACCCTCAGGAAGCTGGCAGATGAGATGAAATTTAGTGGGAGTGTTGATCTGCTTGAGGGTAGAGAGGCTCTACAGAAAGATCTGGACAGGTTGGACCAACAGGCTAACGTCAGTTGTATGAGGTTTAATAAGGACAAATTCCAGATCCTGCACTTGAGCCACAACCCCATTCAGTGCTACAGGCTTGGGGAGGAGTGGCTGGAAAGCTGCCTGTCTGAAGAGGACCTGGGGGTGTTGGTTGATGGCTGGCTGAACAGGAGCCAGCAGCGTGTCCAAGTGGTCAGGAAGGTCAACAGCATGCAGGCCTTTATCAGAAAGGGCATGGCCAGCCAGAGGAAGTGATGGTGCCCCTGTACTCGACCCTGGTGAGACCGCACCTTGAGTACCGTGTTCGCTTTTGGGCACCACAGTACAAGACACTGAGGTGCTGGAGCAGGTACAGAGGAGGGCAACGAAGCTGGTGAGGGAATTGGAGACCATGTCTTATGAGGAGAGGCTGAGGGAGCTGGGGTTAGCCTGAAGAAGAGGAAGCTGACAAGACCTTAGCGATCTCTACAGCTATGTGAAAGGAGGTTGCACAGAGGCCAGTGTTGGCCTTTTCTCCCTAGTAACTAACAATAAGACAAGAGGAAGTGGACACAAGTTGCACCAGGGGAAGTTCAGATTAGGTATTAGGAATAATTTCTTTACTGAAAGGGTAGTTAAGCATGGGAAAGGGCTGCCCAGGGAAGTGGTGGAGTCACCCTCCCTAAGCACTTCAGGATATGGTTGAGTGGTCATGGAGGTGTTGGGTAGAAGGTCAGACTTGATGGTCTTGGAGGTCTTTTCCAACCTTAACAATTCCACGATTCCATCTCTCTTGTCAGACCTTTTCTTCCAGGTGAGGAGACTTCTGCAGTTTTAAGTTATTGCAAAAGTTTCAGGGTTACACAATGCCACACAGGTCCTTCTTGAATAAGGCAATTTCAGATTGCAGTGCACTCTTACTGTTAGCAATAGATCAGTTCCTTCTGTGCAGGGACTATCCTCAGCAGGAGATGGGTGAATTTGAGAATGAAACAAGTATCATGTGCTCCATGCGCATCCTTTTCCTCTAGTGTTCTGAAAGCTGATACTTCAGTTGTAGTTAGGAGCTTTCCATTCTTCAATCCCTGCTATAATGCTGCTGTCTGCATTTCCTAGCTCCACTGTGCAGTTACACAGCTAACTTCTTTTCTGCACCATCTTACCATATGCATGCCAGGATTCGAAGACTGTGGAAATCAACAGCTTCATAAAAAAATTAAAAGAAATTTCATTACACGTACAAGTTTAAGTCACAAATTACCTGTACTGAAATATTTGTTTCACTATGAGTTTACATTCAAGGTGAACGTGCACACTATTATTACATCATCCTGAAATAAAACAGCATCAGTGCTACCATCTAGTACTGCTTTACCAGGAATTCTTGGGCAGGGGTGGCAACTCACAGAAATTACTAAGCTTTCAGCTGTAGAAGCAGAGTTCTACTCTGCACCATCACAAGTCAAGGACATTTGCCTGCAAACACCTTTAATACAAATCCAAAATTCACATAGGTTATTCTGGGGAACGTAAATGAACTACTACAAGAGATTGACAGAACATAAACAAAGGCAGCTCTGTCAGGCCAAGAATTTAATGAGGAATGATTAAAAAGTTTGATTTACAGTTACATTATGGTTGTGTTAAGCACTGAAAACTTTAAGAACGGCAGCTGAAAGGCAATTGAACTTACAGTACATAAATCATACGATCCACACCTTTGTAAATAACATATCTGAAGTATTTAATTTTACTTAATAAAACACAAAGCAACATAAGACGTGCAAATGAGGATGCCAATGCATTGGATTTAAAATGTCTATGATAAAATTGACATAGAATTTTACATTTAAAGACTACAGGATTGATGGAGAAATTGAAAAAGTTTCCTCCGTGTTACTCCCATTCCCTAAGTATGCTTTTCAATTAAATAGAAAACCATACTGGCCCGATTTCTTCTCTCAAAAATCATACTTATCCATGAAGGTTCACTAAAGCTTTAACTTGCTCTAAGAGTACAATGAAACAGTATTTACACAGTCGCCTTCCCCTTAGTGGGAACTGACAAACCATTATGTGAAAGGGTTCTTAGATTATGTACACTGGTGGAAAATAGTATCTAGAAAAAGGCACATATCTGTGATTTAAGGCTAATATGGTATTTGTTTCATAAAGCAAGTAAAATTTTAAATGAAATTAGTACATTGCATGGTTGGCTTCACTCAGCAAAGCACTTGGTGCAAAGCAAAAATGTATGCTTAGAAGCCTCAGTGATTCTTGCTTTAGTGTTTGTTTCCTTTTTTTTTTTCCCCCTCTTTTTTTTGAGCCTATGATGAAAAGGTACATCTTTTTAAAAGGCATTTACTGCAATTCCACTAGTCAATGAGCCATCTGCTACTGTTACCTTATATGCAGATAATGCATATAGGCCTTATATTATTAATCTGCAAAATACTCTTAACTCTCTCCTTTTAAAAAGTCATATGAAAATTACTAAAGATGTTTTCTATATTCATCTATAAAATACCAGATGTTGGTATAAATCATGTAAATCTCCAAGTGGAAATATTCTGACTAGCCACCAAAATGACCAGAAATCACAAACATCATTTGTCAGTGCAAATCTATAATAGTTTTGTCCTGTCCCCGCCCCCCCCCT
>JANHGN010005444.1:0-62658 GCA_024605025.1 Megaceryle maxima | reverse complement strand
GCAGAGGGGAGCAAGGGCGTCGTTCTATTCTCGAGGGGGTGGGGCGTGCTGGCAAGTCTTTGCCCACAACAAATCTTACTCATTTGTTGCATTGTTGCATTTGTGCACAGAAGAAAGTATTCATTGCACCAGTGTCTGGTAATAAACTGTGATAGTTATTGAGTACAACATGAACAACTTTCCAGCTGTAAATTTCTATCTGAATCGTATGTGGAGGATGATAATTACAGAAAACCTTGTGCCATCGCTCCACTGGAAATCAGAAAAAATTGCAGCTTCTGAAATATTCCCGCTTCGTCAATTAGTCAAGGTGGAACTTCAACACCAAAATGTCATTCCTATATTTAAACAGATTAATTATAGCGAAACACAGAGTTGTATTGCCTACATCTAGCATCTTATTACAAGAGACAGGTCCCAGTAATTACAGGTACGGGTATTTTAATGGACTTCTATTAGAGCCACTAATCTGGTATGCAAATAGTAAGCTGTTTTGACTTTACATCTGTCAAATTTAGAAAGTTTCTTTTCAAGTCTGTATCATTTCATTTGCAACTTTTCTAGGTATGTTCCTTTTCTAACTAGGAGCTACAAATAACTGGTATGTTCTAAAGTGAGGTGTTCCTGCTAGATAAGGAACAGACCAACTAGAACCCTACTCTTTTTCTTGCATCTAATTGCAGTCTCCTAAAACAACCACAAAACCACTTCAAGAAATATATATATATACACACACACACTCCTTTAGGTACCTCTCTCCTTGAACCAAAAAGATTAGGAAAGGAAAATTAGAAGCAACTGACAACATTTGGAATCACTGTGTGTATTAAACTTTTTTTTTTTTTTTTTTTTCAATGAGAACCCAGATTTCTACTCAGCGTAGTTCAAGTCCAGTGTCTCTGAGGGCTCTCCATGTCTATGCTGGACATGGACCTTAGTGAGCTTCTGGTTTATTTTTTTAATTAAAAGTTACCTACTCTAGTGCCAGGAACAGGGCATCTTTAGCTTTAGCATCAAGATTCAAGAGTCATTTGATTCACATTTAAATACATGGAAAATACAGTCAAACTTTTAATTATGGCTGACTAAAATAATGGCTTTTCTTTTAAGATTTATTTTTAATTAGAATTTAATACATTCTATTCTCTGCCTGAAGTCACACCAAAAATTTAAACACCAGTGAAAACCAGAAACTTCCCATAGCCTTTCAGGAGTTCTACATTAGACCCTTACATTTTTGGCATCACTCTTACTTATGTTTCCAGAAATGCTATCAGGAAAGGTTCCATCCAATAAGCCTGTTACCAAATCAGTCCACCAGCCCACAGGAAAATCATCCCACTGAGGAGTTATAATCAATTTTAATTGATCACATACTTCACCTTACACATGGCCAGTCCATCAGTGACTAGTTATTGAAGCATGTTACAGACACCGCATGTCAAGCACCTGCTCCCAGTACCACTGCCCAGATCAATGGCACGCACCACAGTGGTTGTGAATACTGAGCAGCTCAACACCACTTAGCATGAGGGTATTAGATGAATTAACATGCAACCTTTGGCTCCCACCAGCTTTGAAATATTTTCTTTAGGGAAGAGATATTGGTGAGTTGACTACTTTCCAAATAATTTCTTACTGTGATACAGCTGTGACAAACAGGAGACACAAGTTCAGGAAGAATTCAGCAGAGTTGCTTCTGCAATATACAGCGTAAAAGAAAATTGAGGATTTGCAGTGATATTACAATACTAAATACTCACTGATCCCTTACACATCTTAAGCATAAGTGAAAGAAAACCAAACTAATTTGTAAAGATTAATAACACTCAGCACTGTCACACATACTCTGTCACAGGTAACAATCCAGGTCCCAGAAGGAATTGGAAAAATGCAATATTGATCTAAAATCAGAATATTCATCAAAAGTATTGGAAACATCAGCTATCTAAGTGATTAATGAGAAGCAGTTTGACTACTTTAGCATAAGCATCTGGGAGATGCTGAACTTTCATTAACAATATTTGCATTTATAGGCTATAACAGTATATACTGTTCAGCACTGTCTGAAGCCAGAAAAACATGTTCACAAGCTTGAGAAAACTGCATTTGGTCCTCAAACTGTTTGACTGTCAAAATACCTTGTGGAATCAAGCAGAAGAGATTGAGGGCTCAAAGACTCACAGTGAATTTGGAAAGAAATATATATAACTGAAGGCAGCCAAATTAACACCAGAAAAATTAAGAATATCATCAGTTGCTGCCTATTCATCAAAACCTCTCCAGAATGATTTCAGGAGAGCATCCAGGTAGTATAGTAACCAAACAAGTTTTAAGTGGTTCACATCACATCATATTAAGTGACCCTGTAGAGAATTGTGTCAAAGGATGTTTCCATTCCTTAGAAAATTGCACCACAGATTGGTTTTACTGGTACTACAAAAACAATTTTACATTGAGAAAGATGGTCATTAAAACTTTCAGGTGCTACAATGAGAAATTAAAACCCTTGTTATGCAAGACTGTAATAACCTACCTCATAAAAAAAAAAAGCAGCAAGTGATCAGTCATGTTTCAAGTTTCTCTGCCTCATCACAATTCCTCCATCAGGAGAAATAAGAGATATTTGAGACCAATAAGTTATAGGGGTAAGACTGTGACATTTGACGGTCATTGATACACACCCCATCAGGCTTGGTGATTCTGTGGATCCTTCCTGCCCCAAATTCCATAAAACCATTACATACATTATAAGAATGCTTAGACTCCTCAAGCTTACCAGCACTTGATAATTAATATGGAGAATTATTTTGGAATAAAATTCCGTGAAGTCACACTCATCTTCTAATAACACCACATTTTCCATTAAATTAAAACTAATCCTGTAATTGCTCTGGAGTATGACTACCTGGGAATTTATATCAAAATAATGGGGAATTTATATCAAAGCCATTATTCAGAAAAAAATACTGTACATTTCAGGACATTTACATATACAGACAAATCACTAATCTTTCTACTTGCGTGAGAGAAGTCTCCTGGACACAGGCTGGACACAAGTTGTATTCTCTTTACCCCATTAAATTAAGACAATTTAGTTCAATAGACACAAATTCATCCTATTACAGCTTCAAATTGCCTCTAATTCACTTGATAAGTACTTAGGAAATTGCCCGATTATCTCTAACTATCTTGGACATTTAACAGCACCACAATAAAAACTACTGTTTGTTTGTTTATATTGCGTGTATCATTCTCCAATCCCCCAATTTTAAGTGGCATCATTAAAATATTTCACAGCTGAAGAAAGTAACGTTTGGTTTCCATTTTGCTATTTAAGTGACTGGAAGCAATACGGGAACATATTAGCCCTTTAAACAAATTACTGTAAACAAAATACTCTGCATACCTTCTTTGCAAGTGGTCTACAGTGTGACTTCTAAAAACAAGTTCTAAAAAAACCCAGAAATTTAAGTGTAAAAATCTACCCAACACACATTTTATCAGAAATGAAGAAGGTGCTACAACATGCAAGGGAAAATAGTAGATCGGCCCTCAAAAGCTTTCTATCCAACTTGAAAACAGTCTCTGATAACACGCAGTTCAGACAACAAATGTGCTCATTATACAAAATTTACTTCTCTAAGACTTCTTTCACACAGACTTTCAAGTTATTCACAGTGACTTACATTTAACAGTTATTTACATCATCTGAATTTGACCAAGACTCAATCTCTAGAAGACTTCTGCTTTTCAAACAGACCTACCATTTTTACTTCTAATTAAAAATAAGTTTATTGAAGTAACAGCAATACACCCCATTATTCTGGACATTGCACACATCTAATTTCCATTAAGTATTAAGAATTTAGTACTTCTGAGTATCATACCACAAGGGGGGGGGGGGGGATGAACTAGATTGCTATATGAGGGGTGTTTGAGTTGGAGCACAGGCAAGGAGGGACATATTGTGTGAAACACAAAATTATGTTTTCTATTTCAGAAGGCATAATGTCCAAAACACTTGTTCCTTCCCTTAAAACACAGCAATGGGAATTGCCTAAAACACGTCCTATTAAATTCCATAGAATCAGTGCTGGAAAAGCTGTAAGCTACGAGTTTTAGAGGATGCAAAGGTGTTTCTCCCATTCTTCCCCCTCTAGGTCCAGGACAGTAGTGTTAAAAAGATAATCTAAGGCAATTATTAAAAAAAAAAAAAAAAAAAGCTTAAATTAGTGAGAAGGAAATGTCATGGGCAAATCACTCCAGCAAGCAACTGATCTGACCATATGTGCAAGCACAAGGTAAGAAACTAATTTTCATGGACCTCTGCTCAATTATTGTGAGCTGGCACACAGTTACCAGCTCTAAAGGTTAATGCAGTAATGAAAGATGACAATCTCTCCTACACGATTACTGAATGACCAAGTGGGTATTCACAATTTAAATTAAAAGGTGCTCCAAGCAGCCTGAGAATAAGGTTTGTCCAAAGTCTCAACCACAGCCTGCATAGAGAGCTTACCGAGGCTCTGTTATCCCAAGGTATCATGTTCAGCCCAGATGCCAAGATAACGGCAAAGCTCCGAATGTAATATTCTGCCCAAAACTGGGTCAGAAATTTACATCACCTGAACTGTTTATAATTGAGTCTATTGGGATTTTTCAGCAGACAAAACATTGGGGTATTTGCTCCTGCCTAATGTTGTTCAGTGTTTCTAAGAATCTCATTTAAATTTTGTGAGGTGTATTTGGTAAATAGGGAATTAAATTCTAAAGTAACCATCACAATTCCAATTCCCTTTTTTAAAACCCTGTACAAGTCTGAGCTGACAGCTGTCATACCTTTAGCTGGAGATAAAGTACTCCAGAGACAGACCCAATAGTGAAAACATCCGGCACACCTAAACAAATGCTCCATTAGGCACAAATGGCCCACAAATATGTTACATGTGATGGAGCTAGTGGGGGAGGAGAGGGACTAATAGCCATTTATGGTCTGGGTAATCTCAAGACCACTGAAAGTCTCCATTATGTTGTGCATAAATATAAACATAATTAAATGATAACTAGCATCAATGAGCTAGAACTAGTGGGCTGTTCAGACATACATTTCAACTGCATCTTCAGCCCTGCCAACAACAACACTGAAGTCATCAACTCAGCTTTAAAAGAAGCAGTGGCAATCTCACATTACATAGATATTATAGGATACGTAGGCATCACTAGCATCTACAAGTTTTACTAAGTACCCTCTAAGCAATTCATACAAGCCCAAGAATGAAAACAATAACAACATCTTTTTAGTGTGAAAAGGCTTTGTAATTAAGTTATGGAATTAAGCACTCCTGCTTTGACCATTTTTTGCAAATCTGGGGTAATTTTTTGCATCTCTGCCACTGAAATACTGGGAAGCAAATCTAAAGTTTCATTTCAAGGTTATTTTACATTATCTTTAAGCAGATGAGGAAGGGAAAGGTTTAGCAAGCGAAAGAACGTAAGACCAGGGTAATCACCATAGCCTCCTCCAGAAAAATAAACTGTGATAAACTTCAAGATGTCATAAGATATGACACTCAGAAACAACCACCCGACAGAAGGTATGAAGTTTTATACAGAAGTGGTTTAACTTGTAGGTTGTACTAATGCCAAGCTTTAGGAAAGTGTAAATAGCAAGTTCTAGCTGTGAAGCAAACTAAAGGTACAAGCTTAGTGCTGGAGGAGGAGCTATTTTCTGACTCTTAAAAATCAAGTAGGTTTTGATCATAAGCACACCTTTTTTGTATCATTGTAGTTTATAGCTTTAAGACAGGTATTAGTTTTTCTAAGAATATATCCATTTGCATCACATACAGAAAGGAAGGACAATCTGCTTTTTCCTGGAATCTTTCACTGGTTTAAATTCCTTCTTTGTACCAATTCCATCACAAGAGAAGTGGCAAAGATGAAACCTCAGGGATAATGTATCACACCATGATCTGAAGGTATGTTTAATCCCAAAACCAAACTATAAATCTGTATCTTTATGCATTAAAAAGTAATTATTAAATATTTGAATTGATGCTGAAATTCAAGCCTCTTCATGGCAGCAGGAGAGACATCCTGATGAAAGTAGTGAGAAGTATAAAAGACAACATTGTAATGATGCTTCTCATATCTGAGTAAAATAACAATAGCTACTGCTGAAAATAAGAAACATTGAAATTTTTTAATCTGTAAACAACTCCCAAGAATCTAGCACCTCCATGTGAAGTTTTACATATTCCCTAGAAGAGTAAAAAAAAAAAAAAAAAAAAAAAAAGGCAAAGTGAACCAGAAGAAAGTCAAGGTAGGTTTTAAGCATTTAGAATTTATACCAGTTTTTGCTATTAAGATTACACAGTGCTATTGTTAAGAACTAACTCAGCCCCCTGTTGCATTGTGACCACAAAAAAAAGAATTGCTGATAAAGTGTTTTGGAGAATGCAGTTGAGTTGCCCTCTTGGAAATAGGGGCAAATGATAAACATCCTAATCCCATTCAGATTATGAGGAAGCAGAGACAGTAATTTTCCTGTATTTAAGTGATAATGAGATTCTGATTTTTAAGAGCAGAATAGCATCAGGTAAGATCTGGGGCGAGAACAAATGCAAAAATTATGAAGTCCTAATGATTCTGAAGTCACTAGGTCTTTTGTTGGCAGAGTTGGCAAAATGCTTTGATTCACAGAGAAAAGATCTCCCTGGAACACCAAACAGCTTTAAGAATTCTGTGCTCTCTGTTGAATGGCTAACTACTCAAATAGACCTTTTATTTAGAGAAGTACAGCTTTTGTCATGTTATTTCTCATTAGGGAGCATTTACTGAAATCCACAGCAGTTGTAAAACATGCTCAGGTGCACAATGGGCATAATCCTGACAGAAGGCAAAACTTTTTGATCCTTAAAGCCCCATTCACAAAGCTCCTTCCATTACAGATCATCACCCAGTCCCCCATGACTCTCTTCAAGACTCATTAATCCCTTTTAGATCATTTCAGGTGTAGTCATGGCACATTTTGTTTTCACCAACACACACAACTCTGTGTGGATGTCTCAAAAAGCTACTGAAGCTGTGTCACTTGAAAAAATTAAAAACATCCCTAAAATGTTTCAAATTTAGAGGACAATAAAATTAAGAAGTGTGAATACTTTTTAATAAGATATTCAGACAAAGTTTGGTGTACTACCTAGACATGTTGGTGATTTTTTTGGGTGGGAAAAACCCCCCCCCCCCCCAAAAAAAAATGGTAGTAAGGGAATGTAACAATATTACTCACATTGAGAATTAATTATAGCATTTTCAACCATTGATCTTTGTATCATAAACTAGACTAGTGACATTAATTTGAAGAAGGGATGTGGTAATGAAAGTGTTCACACAATCAAAAAAATTAGTTTTATTCTGTTTAGTACCTGGAAAGCATCTACTGACTTCAGCACAAAAGGGTTTTGGTTCCCACCTGAGAGTAAGAGATTAAAGCCCAGGGTTGAAGACACAGTGAATTCCTGCCAGCTGGCCATTCAGCAAACTGAACAGAATGGATTGAAAAAATAGAAAAATGACCACAGTACACATCAAGTTCTTTGTTTTTAAATATTTTCAACTCATCTTTGTTATTCATCATGTAACAAAGTAGCAACCTCTTTTAAGATGGCAATTATCAGTGGTATCCTTTTTACTGCCTTCTATTATTGCTTACACTTTTCCTTTTAAATACTGGAGGCTAATGAACTAATAAGTTTCAAAAGAATCTACATTTCACACAGTATTATTTTTGTCATTCCGCACCTAGGTCAAGGTCAGAGGGAAATACTGTTCACAGGGTCTCTTTATAGTCTCAGTGGTCTCCCTAATTGATCAATTAGACTCAGTCGAGCCTGACTGCAACACCACGCTGAGTAGAAGCATTTGTAGTCCCAGCTGGCGCAAAGGGCTCATTCCAGTCCACTTTTGCTGCAGAAAGCTTTTTAAATCCTCCCTTTGCCAAACATAGCTCAAGGCTTACAGTCAGAGAGGCTAGCTCTGAGAAAAACCCACATCTGTGAAAAATGCACAGAGAGCAGAACTGGCAAAACAATGCTTTAAAAGGTCCTGCAGAAAATGATGTCAAGGTAATACTTAGTGTAGAACACACACAGCTTGCTTGATACTGTTACAAACTTGTACAAAATCTTTAATTCAGCCTCAACACCTCATCTTTCTTATTCCAAGTCTGCTTGGAGGGAGAGAGGCATCTGATAATAAAAAAAATGGTGTTCTGAACCCCCTAAGTAAAACAAAACACAGCTTCTCAGTGAAGTTAGATGTTTCAGCAGTAAAAGTACAACCCTTTCATGGAGAAAAAGAAACTGAGATGCCATCCTGACCTAGAATAAACACAGCAGCTACATTCCTGGCCTCCTCTCACAGGGCAGTAATACCAAAATGTATTCACAACCTGCAAAACTGCTCTTCTACTGTTGTTTAATGTTAATCTGAAAAATGCACTAAACACTGAAGGAATTATGAAACTATAAAAATTGTATTTGTATGAAATTGTTACCCAGATTTTTTTTTTTAAATAAATTTTTTTACTTTGACTTTTTTTTTAGTCTTCCTTATCCAGACTCCTCCAGGAAACTGCAACTGTTTCACATACACCCTACAACTGTATAGTTATATAATATGTGAGTTCACATTAAAGGTGAAATAGACTTTGTATTCCTGCATTTAAGTTATCTTGCTATAAACATATCTTTATACTGCCCAGCATGTGACTAATGATACAGAAAAGTAATCCAAAAAAACAAATCATATCAGGTGGAAAAACTTCCAAGTTCAAGTTGTAGCCTTTTATTTTTTTTTCCTATTAGAAAATACACTAATTTTATTGCTATTTCACAAGCTCTTGAAAGGCCACGCTGCTCTTAAACATAGTAAATCCTCCAAGAAAACATTGTCCTTTTACCCGTAAGCCTTTATCTGCTACTTGCAGATGATATCACATTTGCTTTTTAAATAATATTTAAAGGTCAAACCTATAAGGCATAGAAAATGTTGAACATCTTGTAAAATTCAAACAAGGCACTGCAGAAGCCACACGGGGGTACTTGCTAAAATGATCAAGCACTTTTAAAACATATTTATTCAATGATTACCAGGAGCACAATGTAATCCACTTCTAATGGAAACCCAGGGGAGAGGAAAACTCTGAGTTTCTTCCTCATCTGTTTTCAAACCTCATGGAGTGGTTTGAATGGCTCAGGATACATCTAAAGGACAGTTCATGATAAAGATGCGTTTTTCCAACACAAATCTTTAGTCAGCCTGCATCAAACACTGCTAAAGTCATCTAATCTACATGCAGAGGTAACAGATAGATATTAAATTACAATCCTGTTTCTCAAAGATTAAGTGCTTGTGGTTTTTCTTATATAATAAATTTGTTCCAGTTAAAGAGGACCTTAGGGGGAACATATAAACTCCTATTCAAAGGGTCTCAATGAATTTGCTCTGAGCTTTATCCAGACCAGCATTTATGGTCTACCATGCCAAGTTCTAGGCATCCAGTCTACAACAGCAATCCCTGAAGCCATAAATTCCTATGCACATACATTTCCATGTGCATAGAGAGACAATAAACGTGTCAAAAGAAAATTCAAAGCCAACAGTGACTCAGATGGGTGTTTTGAAGTCAGCACATTCTACCTGTGTAGAAATGGAGCTTTCAGTTCTTCTGAGAAGAAACATTTAAATCAGTTTTCTTCCATCATTGCAGTAATTACCCATGCAGGGTAGCAATCTATAAGATGCTATACATGAAGTATGACATCTTTCTTTGATCACACACATGGAAGAGGAGAGAGACAGATTAGTGTTTCATGAGAAGTTGCATCTTCCTGGAATGCCACATAGGATGTTGAGGCTGCAGAGATGTAGATGTTCTGGCAGAAGGACCCCCCAGTGCTGAGAGAGCAGCCAAGCTCCTCCATCCTTTCAAAGTAGAGATAGTTTTGCCCACCAGAACAGCTTTTGGATGCCAAACTTAGAGGACAGCTTCCAGAGGCATCAACAAGTTGTGACTGCTAAATATTTCTCACCATGGTGGACTGAGCCCTTGTTCAGATCCCTGTAATTCTGAGCATAAACTCTATTCTAAGGTAATAATCAGGAAAGTGCTCAAACAGTCTTTTTCGAGCACCAATTTAATTTAAACTGCTCAGAAATGCATTGACTTTTAATGGTAAGATAAGAAAGCCTTCAGGACAACACAGTTATGTTCTTCACTGCAAACTTATACATAAACCCTGGAGGGGAAAAATAAAAGAAAAAAAAAAAGTGAGCAGAGTAGGAAAGAAAACTTTTAAAGCAAAACTTGACTTCCATTATTGCTACCACATGAGCAAACATTTCAAAGTACACCTGTATGCTGGACAGACTAACACTTAGGAAGTGAGTGGGCACATAAGGTCTTTCGGTATGATATAAATAATTATACAGATTTTCATAAATATATATAAATTATAGATAAAAATTTATATATATACAATTATGTTGATAAACTCTCATGAACATCATATCAATATATTCACTCGAATATTATTGCTATAGTTTATTAACAAAAACCTAACTTTTATGCATCCATCCTACTACAGCAGAGCTGCACTGCACTTGCTTCAGGGGAAGACTGTCTCCAGACAAGACTACTTTCTTAGAAATCCCTTCTAGCAGAGTTCTTGAGAATTTCCATTGGGTAATATTTATCATTTTTTACAGACTCACCTCCCTGCTTCTGGAGTATCCTTCTCTGAGCTTGATTGATGGAGTTAATAATTGTGCCAGCATTATCTCACAACAGCAGTACAACTTCCTGTGTAGCTTGCTATCAGGGGTATTGAGAGTTGGTGTTGACGGTCCAGACACCAACAAAAATACAATTTTCATGTTCTCAGAATGTTTATATTATAAAAAAATTCTCTCTGCCCATGACCAATTTTTGCAATATATTCTCTGTCTTTCCACACATCTTAAATATTATATTTCTAGTAATTTTAAAGATATACAAACCTCCATCTTATTAAAAAACTATCAGAAATTCCTTAATCATTTATAAATGTTTTAGCTTGCTGGCTTAGACTGAATGCTTGTATAAGTGGATGGGCTGTGTAGACTATAGTGAAGATATTAGTTTGGAAAACAAAGGTCATCTATGCTCTCCTGTTACAGTGCATAATAGATCCATTTTCTATTCTAGACCTTATCTCATTTCACCTAGGATCTTCACTTCAGTCCCCAGTGAGATATCTCTGTCCTCTCAGGAGCTTCCCTGGTGTGGTCAACACCACTGGTGTCACCAGCTGTAGCTACCAGCAGGAATCATAAAAGCCACTAGGAAAAAGACAGCTTTTCCAACAAGGACATCATAGGAAGAGACAATGAACTAGAATCTGAATTCCCCTAAGGATCCACAAGTAACACATTCTGATGAGTGATTTACATCATTAGGTCAGGTGGTCTGAAGAAAATCAGGGGAAACAACATAAGCTGTAAATTTAGAGGTGTTTCTTCGAGGATCCAAAACAAGATAAGTTTCACATGTCACAGGTACAACTTGATTCAAGTATATATCAAGTAACTACAACTTCTATTTAAACATCAGATACATCTGTAGCTTTGCTGTGCAACAGTTTTAGCATCCAAAGATGATTGTTTCTCTTAATTTTGACATTTTTCTTAGATTTTAAGAAACGGTAGGAGGGGCATTGGTTAAGCTACTGGTTAAACTAAGGTTAATTCTTTCTTTCAAGTTTTATCTCAGAAGTGAACATCCAGTATCCACATGTAGAGTAATCTCAACTTTGTTTTACATTTAAGCCATAACTCAGTGGTGTTTTAAGAGATCCCACACATTATAAGCAGTTAAAAATGGTCCAGCTTTTGAAATATAAAGCCTGTGTAATGTCTTAGAAAACACTTCAAAATAGGTATGTAAAAATTGACTAAAGATATACAGGTGAAGCAGAAAACAATGAATATTTAAAATATAAATCAGAAGTTGTACTTCAACAATATTAATTTTCTCCTTCCTGTTTCTTCACCACAGAGTTTATAATAAAAATCTCTTTCTTGACAGTCTTCTAGATTATAAAGATGGCATTAATAGCTACTTTCCAAAAGAACCTACATTTGTGGAAGACATTTGAATCTCTTGTTGCTATTGTTAAAAATTTCATCCCGTACTGGAAAAGCAACATTCAAAAAGAGATAGAAGAAACAGCACAACAAAAGACACCGCTTCTGTAGAAGCAAAGAGAGAACAGATGTTATGATCAGCCACTCCTGGGCTCTCAAACTGTTTGTTTCCACCTTTTCAGTGGTGGGAATTTCTCAGCAGTGTTGGAAGGAAGAGAAAAGAGAAAAACTGAATTACGAAAGTAGGTTTTTTTGAGGTGCTTGACCTGATTTTCCTCAGCTCAATGCAAATGTTAATGGCATCTATTTGTTCACTTGGTAAGCGCCTCCTTTCAACCTGGCTTTGTCTATAATGTCATAGTATCTTTCCGAAATAGAATGTCAGGATGACTTCTAGGAAGTTAATGGACTAAAAACCAAATTATATCAGTCTTTCAATTCCCAAACACCTTTTCTCAAAGGAACATAACATCCTATTTCCTCATAGTTTGTCCTCTAACTGATCTACTATATTAGTAGCATTCCAATAATTTCCAAACCCTGTTTAATGTTTTCAAGACACAATCTAAACACAGTACTTGAATTAAGTTTATCAAAACCAGCCTGGTTCTGAAGCAGATGAGGTCATGTCCCATACAAGAGGCAGTAAGAAAAAGAACAACATATCCTTGGGATGATGGACTCTTGTTTATACACTTGTTCTCTTTCTTAAAAAGCAGCTGAAATATGCAGTATATGGACATCCCATTTCTGCTTGGTTTCCACCAATCTAAATAACCACTGGATATTATAGTTCTTACTGATTTATATGGTGTCCTGGTTTGAGTGAGAACAGAACTAATTCTGTTTGGTGATTTTACTTTTCAGCTCAGTTCTAACTGCACTTTCTGAGGTTAGCAGCCTGTTTTCACAGGCAGTGTCTGCTGCTGGCAGTGATAACACCCCATGGTTAGAGTTACCACCAAGGACTGGTGTGCAGAACAAGGCCACTGCTGGATCTCGTGTACCACACTGGGGGCTATAGAAAGTGAAACACCACACCTACAGGGAGAAGCAGACAGGACAGATAACCCTAAAGTGACCAACGAGGGATTCCATTCATGTTCGGTATAAAGCTGAGGCATCTGGATGGTCTTAGGGCTCCCTCTTGAGGCTCCCTCTCTTTGCCCTCTTGAACCACTTTGCCAGCTTTGTTTGGCTTAGGTCCTTTTTTGATTCCTTCCTCAGAGCATCCAAGGAAGACTGTCCATTCTGCATTCGATCCTGATGTGTGTGTTCCTGAATCCAGTACCAGAATCCAGCTCCTGAACACAGCTCCCAGTCTGGGACTCCCCTGTGCCTGCTCCACAGCACCAATGGTAATGGTGATGTATTTACAATCAGGGTGGTTGGGTTCAATACTGATTTTCTACCTATTTGTATATATTCTATTTATTATTATTATTTTCATTAAAGCTGTTCTAGTTTCCTTTCCTAATCACTAAGTCTCTCTCCTTTATTCCCTTCTCTCTTCCCCTTTGGGGAGGGAGGGGGGTTAACAGAGAGTGTCTGTTATAGGTCTAAGGGGCTGCCTTGACCCTAACCTGTGACACATCGCTTGAAAGAGATTGGAAATTTTTTTTTAGAGTTACAGAATATTAAATACAAAACCAAAATGTATTTAGGCCAAAGAATCCATAAGCTGCAAATTGTTAATGACTGGCAAATCCCTCCAAGGAAATAGCACTAAAAACTTGTCTAGTCAATCTGATCTTTTCTCAGGAATCATCTAGCAGCCATTTAAAATACAGGGCTGGATGGACAAACATCTCATCTGGTTAAGCTGCTCATTTGTTCTAGTAGAATAAAGTATGCTAAAATATTCTGTCTCTCTCTCCCTAACCAAGATCAGACTGACAGCCTTCTACCTCAAAGCACTTCTCCCCTACCCTACTCCATTTTTATTTGATTTCCTCAATGGAGGAAAAATTATTTGAAATGTAAATATTGCTGCTGAAGTTATACAAGTCAATTGATTTTAAAGTACATGGCAGCAAGATTTTCCTTGACTTTCTAAAAAGTTAAGTCCACACTACATACCAAGTAATCATGCACTGTATTGTGCTGTGCACAAACTGATCAGCTGCAGATATCATTGCAAACGCAGGTCTTTTTCCAAGTGCTACTAACTATTCATAGCTCTGTCAACTTCTGGACTTTTCCTCTTAGAAACTAAAGAGAAAATAATGCAGATGGCCTCTGTTGGCAAATCCAGAGTTCTGTTGGGGTGTCAGTAGATGACTAAGTGATTCCTTCTTATTGTTTTAAAAGGATTATTTTGGTAGTTTTCCACCATAAAATACTAACTATATATTCAGGATGTTCACACAAGTCAAGCTCTTTGTTAACTGTGATCTACTTAGAGCTGTTCTGGGGATTCTTTGTACAGTACCCAGTAAAATTGATATCTGGCTTGTAGACAACATCATTAGCAACAAAACAGATCTTAGTGACAGTATACATTTTCATGTGTCAGATTTGATACAAGGGAAAACGGAATTCCTTTCCCTTTCAGAAAGGGATTTCTTCTCAAATGCATCCCAGTGCTGCTAAGGCAATGAGCTGGAGTTCTCTGTGTTGTGAGATTGGGGTTTTTTTCCATAGAGATTTAACTATACCTTCCCCTTAAGTTTCGTTTTATTCCTTACATCCACAGAAATACCTTTCACCAAGTTACTGTCACCTAGAAATACAAGCCTAATTTTAAACAATCTCTCAATTCCTTGTGGTGTTTTTAGTTTGGGGTTTATGTTGTTTTGTTTGGGGTTTTTTTTATCTATAAGAGAAAGAAAAATCACAATGAAGTTCAATAGTTTAGCACAGTCTTCTGGGTTTTTTTCTAGGTTTTCTTAGAATGCATTTCATGAATAAAACTTAATCTTCCTTCTAGTTCATTCAAGCTGCTGTTTCTTGCAAAACAAGTTCTGTTGAAGTGATTGAATGGCAATTTTTAAAAAAATAAGTTCCTTGTTTCAGTCAAATCTACTGTATGGTTAAACATCACTGATTATTTACACAATCTTTATAATTAAATTGTCCTCAGTATGCTGGCTGACTTTGCTGTGTTAGGCCCAATATACACATTAATCATGTAGCTAATCTAGTTCTCATCTGCCCTTGATTTAGTAAAGCCAGAATATTGCAAAGAAATTAGGTCCTCTGGCAGTATTTTATCAGACTTACAAATCTTTATTGCTACCTACTTTTCCACTTTGTGAAAGGATTGAAAGGTTATTGGATACATTGCTAATATTCTGCCTCTCACTATCACCTTTCTCTTCTCAGGTTGAGTTTCAGACACATTTCTTGTGGATTTTGTCCTTCTCCCTGAGGATTTCAAAATAGTATTGGGAAAAACAATTATTTTCTTAATGTTTTAATTAAAAACATTATAGGCAAGCATACAGTAATAAAAGCTATGAAGGCATAAGTGCACACAGCCAGGTCATAAGCTATTCCCATGACAACACTCCCTTGGCATGTTTAATATTAATGCACAAACTTTCCCAATCTTGAAAACTTTTCATAGGATGAATATAGAAACAAGGAATTTGCTCTTTAATTATAATACAAACATAAATACATAACTGTGCCCTACTCTTTCTTTCATATAGCCTAACAAGCATCAGTTCAAAAGGAAGGGAGAGAAGTGAAGGGTTCACATAGGACATCAGTTCTCAGGGACTACAGAGGAGTTCTTAAAAGCCCTACAATATGAAAGCCACACTAGTAATTGGTACTGGAGGGATTAGATCTGGAGTACAGTAAGTGTTACTTAACCCAACATGTTTCAATTTAACCAAAATGCCCTCCCACATAGAAACTGAAAGAGGCTACAGAGACTACACACCATAGCTGCTACTGTGCTGCAGGAGCAGTTCCACTGTCCTATTCCCACTGGAGTAAGTCCCTGTGCTCAGCCTCTTTGCTATGGATTTATGTAACAGAGGAATTATTAAAATGCTTTAAAAATTGTTTCAAAATAAGACTTTTTTTGACCTTTTGGTGATGAATGTGAACTGAGAGATGCTAAGGTTTGCCCTCCCATGATGATAATCCTTTTGGAAACACAACCAGTGTTCCTACTTGCCTCAGGCAGGTGACAGTTGCAGTGATGACATGCAGTGTCACACTATCCAAGTTGGACAACTTTTAACTTGGCACTGGAGGGCAAACTTTAGGCTTGAATCAGTATAGCATAAGCCCCTGTATATTCTAAATGCTTTGTTCCACAGAGGTTTATCCTCCATAATAAGTACAGTGTGGGGTACTGCTCCTCCCTTAGAACAGTGTTCCAGTTTACCTGGATGACCTGCCATTTACAAGACATAAAAGCTAGAGGAGAGAGGAGAGATGCTAAAGATGAGAATAACTTAAAACAAAGACCAGATAAACGTGCCAGGGTAAAGACGAGGCTGCAATAAAAGAGTTTTGCTGGTTTACATAAGAGGTTGTACTTATTCCAAAGCAACCTATTTTAAGATGGGATTTCTCTTTCACATCATGCCTGGCATCTTGCCTCAAACAAAGAGCAGCCAGTTCAATAACCTCTTTCTTTTCCTCCACCTATTTAACCTTTTGCTTGGAAAACATAAAGAATAACAAACCCATTCACCAACAAAAAAAACACATTCATAGGGCAGCTTAGAGGTCCAGGTAAACCTGTTTCTGGTCTCCCTGAATATTGGACTTGATGGTCTTTATCTCAGCATAAAATCTAGTGAGGTGTGCTCAGAAACCAAGGGAGAAACTGCTCTGAAGTTACTGGTGGAAAACACAGTAAAACAGAAAGAACACCATGAAGTACCAAAAGAGAATACAGAGAACTTGGGTTATGAAGTACATGTCAATAGAGACCTGGTTATGGTAGATTACAAGCCATGTTTACACTTTTTCTTCCCTCTCAATACTACAACATCCACATGCGCAGCCTCTGCTTTTCACTGCTTGGCAGATCTGACCAAGGCATGTTAAGGAA
Source organism: Megaceryle maxima (assembly GCA_024605025.1). Lineage (NCBI taxonomy): Eukaryota > Metazoa > Chordata > Aves > Coraciiformes > Cerylidae > Megaceryle > Megaceryle maxima. The sequence goes on along the minus strand of JANHGN010005444.1, from coordinate 45,452 downwards.
TATCTACAGGAAACCTAATATACATTCAATTCAAAAATCTATTTAGATTTAAGTAAATAATGTTTGCTACAAAGTTTCCAGTACTTACATATTTTTAAATGCACCTGCCTATATCATTCTGCTTACAGTAGAAAAAGGAAAAGCCACCAAATACATGCACCTCTTCATGAGCCTCAAAACAAACGTGCCTAGAAAACCAGAAGTGAAGGAGCTTTTCTGCATGTCATTCTGATCAGAGAACTGGGCCTATAAGAACCAGGGTTGGAGGGAAGCAGCTTTGTAAAGTGTCATTCATATGCTGTTGCTATTATTTATATTTCTATTTAGCTCTGTGTACACATCAAAGAACAAAATTGGGTTTGTTGTATCTACAAGCAAACACATTCCATTTCATTTTTACTGCATCTATGGTACTTTTAAATTCTAATACATATTTACATGGGCAATTAAGCATAGTAGCTTAAAAGAAAAATTTAAATGGTAATTATCAACTGGAATTATTCCCAGAAGTAATTTCTAAAATCTGGGGCACTGCATTTGACAAAGTTTCAGTAGCACTATATAGCTTCCTATCTCCCCCCCCAGCTAAGTGTACATCACAAACCTATTTGATCCAGATGAAATTGCTATGATAAACATGAGCTGCAGCTTTTCACAACCAGTATTGCTTCTCTAGCAGTTTCAGAAAAAAATCTGGCAATACAGCTAAGACTGCAAATATCTAAATAAGAGACTCCGTGCAATTTGGAAACAAAATGCCAACATACACAACACTTCCACCAAGACCATATACTGTTGTACAACCATAAAAATACTCTGAAACTCCAGAAACTGAAATTCTCTTTACTTGCATGCACGTGAAATGCCACCTCCTTCTCTAAAACTGAGCATAGGCTACTAAGTTATACTTTCAATCTTGTCATTTATAACTGATAACAAGGAGTATTTGCCTCTTGATTCACCTATATGTCTTAAATTGGTCAGTCCCTTCTTTGACAGCATGTTTTAATTACTAAGTTTTACTTGAAAGTTATTCTAATTTTGTCACAAAAATGTTGTTAATAAACCCAGTTTATTAAGCTGAAAAACTTTAGAAGTTCTCCTGCAATGTGGGACAAAGGCACCACAGTTTAGGGTTTCAACAGTGCTCACAAAGAAGCAGTCAAATTAAAATACGCAGTTCTTATACCCATTATTAAAAAGAAGCAAATAGACTGGTGCTTTCCTCTGTTGAAGGCTCTTAAAACCTACTGCTGGTAGTGGCAAGAGCTCAACACCTCGATGATTCAGTGATAAACCCCAGAAAAACTAATTAAAGAAATGATATTTTGAATTTTTTTTTAGTAGGTGGTAGCTTTGTAATCCAAACCTATCAATTTGTTATCCAAGATACCCCAAAATGAAAAGTAACCTCAGAGAAGCCTGATGATTTTGCAGGTCCCAGAGACATGCCAAAGCCACAGAAGAAATCTAAGCCTTTGTCCCCTATATATCTCGACCTCTGTTTCTTCTATAGTCACTTGCCTCTTAATATCTCCTTGGCAAACACCAAGCAAAACTACTCATCACTCTAAAATCCTCCAACCAAGCCAATACAACAACTCGTGAAGTTTTAGACCTATTAAAATTTAGTAGGCCCCTTTTAGGTGACACGTTATGATCTTTCAATGAGGTTAAGCCAAGTCTTACTATGCCATAGCAAAAATGAGTTGAAACCACTGTAACAAAAAATTTTGCCACAGTTCAGTGGAAGACTAAAAGAACCCTTCCCATCCTTCCTTCATTATACTGACATATGTGCCAAGTGGTGAACTAAACTGGGGGCCCCGCCAGTTAATTAGCTAATACAAACAAAAAAACCAAAACAAAAAAAACCCCAACACTAATCCAATTCATTGCTGAAAAGCAGAAATTTTCATGGCTGATGAAAAAGGGATGGATATTTGGACACAGGCAATTGGGTGGAGACCATGAGGCACAAGAACATTTCTTTTGGCAACAGAAGCAACTTGCACTGTCTCACAGGACTGGGGCAATGACAGCCTGGACTTTCAGACCGATATTCCACCATGACCCAGATGTGTTTGATGTTACAACACCCCGGAAAAAAAAAAAAAGTGGAATGACTTTCAGTGAAAAACAAAACAAAAATATCAGGAAGAGATGACCAGAATTAAAAACCCCATATGAAAGAGTTAAATGCAGCCAAAATAAGGATTTTTGAGTAGAAATGTACATTTTGCTATAATTTATAGGTATCATATCACCTGCCTTTCATTATAGGGTGACAATTCCTATTTTAACAGATTCTCCTGAGAAATAACCATTTTACACCTTCATAGTTTGGAGCAGCCCTTTGATACTTCGCCTTGAGTCATCTCAAAGGACATTGTTTCTTCATGCTGTAGACTTCCTCTCACATTCAAAGTGGTTCTGCTGTTAAAATCCTCTTCCTTCCTCCCCATGAACACTCATTGCAAAACACTCCTTAACTGCATAACCACATTTTTTTCCCCCCTAGAATTCCCACCTCATTTAGCGTGGTTTAGATTCGAAAGAAGAGATGCAGCTATTGCTTAAGATGTCATAATTTTGTAATAGCCTAAATTTCAGTGCTTGACTCAGTATCTTAAGTGACATTCTTACATATGGTTTTGTTTACAAGACCACTACGCATTTACTTCAAACAACAGTATGCCTTATTTAGAAGTATTTATGGAAATTTATCAGCAATTATAAATGATCACTGTACCTCTGGTCTACATTGTTTTATATATTTATGTCATTATATTATGAACTGTCTCTTAGTAATTGCTAACCTCAGAATAATTTTAAGTGCCTAAAGATCACTATGTAGAAAAGATTTGTTTTTATCACCAGATCTCTTAAAGATCTGAAGGCAGGCCAGCTATATCTAAATAACAGCTTTCTTTCAAGATTGTTTTCCTTCTCACTGGCATGAAACTATGAATAGCATCTAAGAGAATGAGTAGCTGTGGCTCCGAGTAAACAAGGAAAAGTGCCAAAACCCAGTCTTCCATGAAACTTCCAAAATGGGTTCAGTTCACTCTATTTCTATTTGAAATCTACATCAGTGTCCTGTGCACAAAATTCTCTCAGAACAGGCCCACTATCCTGCAGACCTTTCCCAACACTGTCTACTACCGGGGGCGGGGGGGGAGGAAGTGTTCAACATTTAGTTTAAGAAAGAAAATTTAGAGATGTAACTCTACACACCATCTCCTTTCCCCCCATGCCCCTCCAGCAGTTAATCCATTTTTCAGATTATAAGCTTTCCAAGAAAATACTGTAAGATTACACAGCATTTAGCATCTACATATCCTAACTTTAATTACCCGCTAGATACAACTGCCATAATAAACCAGTCAGCAGCCTCGACAGCCACCTTGGAGTCTTACTCTGCAGCCAGATTGCTGAAGAATTTCATCCCACAAGAGTTCCCACAAGACAGGATTTATACCTAAGCATCTGCTTTTGTTAGCACAACTTTCTGTATAAAGCACATTCTTATCTGAACACTGGTGCCTGTTATTTCAAAGTAATTGCCAGCCCAATGGTTTGCTATTTCTACAGTTAAATTATATTTACCCCAAAATGAAGTGTGATCCACTTGGAAGTGGGCTTGTACTTCCTAAGTGCCATCATGATTTGTACCTTTTCCTCATATTTTATTATAGCATACTAAGTATTAGAAGGATTTTTGTATGTCTAGCAAATTAACTGTTAAATCCTTTTGCTCTTTCATCAAGCTGTTTTGTTGGTCGCTTTTCCAGATGAATCATTTAAGTCAATTCAACAGCTACATGATGAGATGAAGCTGATTTTAAGCAGCATTAAGCACCATTTTAAATTATCCCTTTAGTTCTGTGCCTTACAAGCTGCCACCGCTGTGAATACATCACTCCAATGAATTTGACAACTTTCTACACTGAGACCAAAGTCTAAGGTCTAAGGCATGTACTTTAATGTACTTTTCATTAGAGGGTCAATTCTTCTCCAGATTTTCTTGGTGTCAATATGCACTACAACCAAATTTCTCAGTCATAAATAGTTATAAGAAGATAACGAGATATGATTTGATATTCCTTAAATATTCCAGGCTTGCAATATAAATCCTTTGATACTTTAATCTCAAGCTTCAGTAGACAGAAGTATCTCTTCCGTATTTTTTCCCATTAATTTTTAGCGATAATTATCTTACATTAAGTTATCAGGTAAGTAGGCACACCAAAAAGGTTATATGTATCCTTGAGGTCACAGTTTTAAAAGACACCTGAAATACCTCAAAAGAAAATTTCTGGAGATGTATTAATTTGTATTTTGATGTGGGCAAAAGAGCAGTGCAGTTGTTAACAAAACCATATAAGCCAAACAAAAATCAGCAAATTGTCTGATGTGACAAAAGCAAGTCGAACACTGATCTTCAGTAGAAGAAAGCTAGCAAAGCTAATAATACCATTTCCTCTGCTCCTAACAATCTGTTGTGGCATAATGTAGATGGTTCCTTAAAAAAAAAAAAAAAAACAAAAAAAACACCACAACCCAAAATATTACAAAACCTTAAAAATAATTTCAAGTATCTTTTTGCCTCTCATTCCCCTTACTCCTATTTGCACCACACAGACTAACACACAAGTTTTCCCGAGGCCAATGGTCTGGCAGACAGATAAAAGGTCATCATGCAAGGCAAGAGGAAACCTCAAATAGAAAGTTGTGCACTGAATGAGGATGCCTCTGCTCTACTACTGCAAGAGCAGAGAAGTGTTAACAGCTCAATGCTAACGAGGCATTTCCCAGGTAACAGACTTCCCATCCAGCTCTTCCCCAGAAGTATAACACAAGGGTGTCTCCAGATCAGGTACCATTTCTGAGACTGGAGTACAATGTCACCCTGTCAGAAGTACTAGCAAAGCATGCACTTACTGGCAACATAACAGAGGAACTGTGTGGGACAGGACTCGTTTCCACCCGTCTGACTTCTGATAGAGCCAATTAAACATTTGTACCTTGACTCTACACTGATTTCAAGATATTTCACAGTTCTACCTGCAAAAAAAGTGGTGTCTGAAGGAGACAAGAATTCTGCGGCATTCTACCATTTCACTTCCACAGCTAATATAGTCTTTTTGGACTGGACCAAGTGTGTAGCAGCTGTGGGGGATTTTTTGCTTGTTTCAAGTTTTTTGTTTATTTTGGGCTGGTTTTGGTGTGGTGTTAGTTTTTTGTTTGCCTGGTTTTTAACTGCACCAATAAGTGAGCTGTATTTTTTTTAAAAGGTCAGTTCAAGCAGCTTAGAGTGCAATTCACGGGAAGCTGAGTGTGGCCATTGGCCTGAAGCTGCAAGGTCAGGAAAACCACTACTGTGTCCTTGGTATCATTTCTGCTTGAGGCAGTGGCATTCCAATTTGTCCCCTTAAACTATTCCCTCTTGGGCAAAAACTCTCTATCCTGGAAGTTATATTCTTCCTGATCTGGACTCCTAAAGCAACTGAGGCCACAAGCATACAAGCACAGCAGCCTCAGGGGAGTCTTAAGAAGAAAACATGATGAAGCTTTCCATGTTTCACTGTGCAGTAGAGCAGCTGCAATAGCAGAGAAGAGATTACTGCTGTATGTCATTTAGAAAGAATAGAATCCAGACTGCTTTGTTATCAAGATATAATGCACATATTCTTCTCAAATGATAATAACCAATTTTTCTCTTTGAAATTTACTGTGGGCCCAAAGCAACATGCTTCAACAACCATATAACCCACCATACTTTTCATGCATAGGCTATGTATGTGGTATATGCATATAATACATTATATTTAATGGGTCATAAGCAATGCAATTTCTGGGTTTTTTTTAAAAAGTACTGCATGCTAGTTTGTAACTCCTTTCCTACCTTTTTGCTTGCAGATATGATTCCCAATAGTTTTATTAATATTTAAGATGATACAAGTGACAGTCACAAATATTTTATACAAGTTGTTGACAGACTAAGCTGTAGACCACATTGTTTCCCCAGTTAGAAGCAAGATGAATATACATGCCAGAATAACTTATTAATTTCTTACAATGCCATATCACTATGGCCTTTTCTTCAACTTGTCAAAGTGCAGATTAAATATTAGCAAGTTTCTTCTTGTGCACTTTTTGAAGTGCATTTTGCTTCAGTTCATTAAACACGTGAATACAATAAACTGCATGTGAGATATTGAGATATATTGCTATGTATAGTGAACATATTTCCCTCAACAAGGAATGCTAATGTATTCTCAGGATAGGAAGCTGTTAGAAACTACAATGCAGAAGCACTGCCTTTTTTTTAAAAAAAAAAAAAAAAAAAAGTGCTACAAGCTCCCACTCAAAAAACTCTCAACTTGTCAAAAATCAGATGGTCTTCTCAACACCTTTTCAGGTTTTCCTTTGCCAAGTTCAGTTAAAATTTTTATTTCAATGCTTATTGGCATTTCAGACTTTATAAAAATGCAGTCAAGTAGGAAAAGAGACTTAAATGTATCTTCTGATACTAGTTGGGCCATCAAACTAGGTTACAAAGTGAAGGTTCCTTTTTCTGTATGTTATTAAAACAGCATTGAAAGATATAAACCTGGTGTCAAAAAACCAAGAAGTCTGGGATAGATTCTGAGTTGGCATAACCAGAGCACATCAGTAGGAACTTTGATCAAATCAGTTGTTTCAGTAGAGCATAAAAGAAATAAAAGTTATTTTCCAGTTCATATCTAGAACTATAAATCTCCACTGGATTCAGTGCTTTGACGGACACATGGCAAGAGGCTTAACCACCCCTTGCCCTCTGCTCACCTCCACAGGCAACTCTATCACAATGGCAAAGATGCTTGACATACCTCAGTCAGATCTAGGACCATAGCAGTTTCAGACAAGCACATTTAGGTAAACTGGCTAAAAGACATGTGGTCATCCAGCAAGTGACTCATGATCAGATGATATCCCTCTCTAGGGATGCAGCAAAACCCAAAGATTTGAATTGGAGTACAGTGATAGTGCTTTTAATTTTTCTCTCTACATGTACAAGAGTCATGAGCTAACAGAGGTCCAAGGAATTTTTATTGTAAGTCTAGTATGGCATTTTGCATAGAACAGGATTACAGCTACAGAACTCAAAGCAGACTGGGTATTCAGAGCCCAGTCATGAAGTAATCCCTCCAACATCCAAGACTAGGTATGGTTCTGTGTGCACATCTGCTCTCTTTGATCCCTGGGCATCAGTCATTACATGATGCGGATCTACAGCTGTTAACACTACTACCTAACATAAATAATCCCAGTATTGACTAAAACCAAACTGATGACCACAACTTAAATGGCAGCTATTCTTCAGGTTCTGTTCAGCTGGGGGGTACAATGCTTATTTCCCAGCATTTCTTTTCTCTCACCATAATAAAGGAAAGTAGTTACTCAAAATGAGGCCAAAGTATCAAAAAGTCACAAGTACCTGATGCCAGGATCTTGACCCCACCAAATATGAAGTAGTCTTCTTAAATCAAGGAGGGTCTTGCTTTTATGGTTCACATCCATCCCTGCTATTCTCAGCCATGCTGCTGATGCACTGCCATATTCATAAAAGGGATCATTTTATCACACATGCTAGAAAAAATAGATAGCAAAGCACTGCTGATGTTGCAGTAATGGAAGAATGTTCTCTATTTCTCAGCTGCAGAATAACATTATTTTTAGAGAGAAATATATCTAGCCATCACTGAAAGTGGAAACTGTAAAAAATGCTGAACCTCTGGTTTGTTTTATTAAATCCAATCCACTAGGAAGCCATGTATTGTGATGCAGATTGCCTGCAAAATACCTCTGTGCAGAAGCACTGAGTAATCAATCCCTACTCTTGTACTCGATATGAGGCTCTGGCATAATATTCATGATTGCTGATGGCTTATTCATCTGATTTTTTTTTTTTAAGATGGAATTAGAAGATTTCATCCTGGCATCCCTCCTGAGCTTGAAAGCAGATAGATTTCAATAGTCTTTCAAGTCTAGAGGAATTTCTCCTCTGAGAAAGAAAGCCTTAGCCTTATTACGTTCAAACCCTGGTTTAGGAAGTACATCTTTCATTTATACAGAAAGATACATATACACCAGGAATTTATTCTTAGTCTGATATTTTAACTGTCTCATTATAATTAGTTGAAATTAACTATCACAGAGAAAGAACAAGTGAATTTGTGTGTGCAAATAAAAACATATACCATTCTGGTATCATGCTCACTCTCCCCTGCTCCTCTGGGACCTTCAAGGTAGGGGTTTCATTCTGGTATCATTGTGGTTAAAAAGCTGTCACCATCACTAGTCCTTGCTGGGAGGAAGAAAATGCTTATGCTGATGGTTTCTTCACTTCAGGATGAGCTCAGGACAGCTTTTTTTAAAATATACATTTGCTAACATTTTTATATCTTTTCCTTTCTACATCAGTCTGCAGCTCCACGTTACATCTAGATATACTACATGATACCCTGTATGGATGTTGGACACTATTACTTTGTTCTTAAAGTCAAGTTTGCCCAGCTTGAGTGGTCTGAATTTCTTTGCATAACCAGAGCCGAGTTACTTGCAGCCCCAGTGGCACCTTGTACCTGTGCACCTCCATGGGTTTCCCACATCTCCACTCTTCAAGGCCTCCATTACCACAGCAGGTCTGGATTTCACTATATTACATAATTTCTGACCATGAAACAGTGGTGGCACTGTACAAGGATAAACAAAAAACCATAAAACAAATTTGCCACGAGGCATTTAGTCAATTAGAAAAATTGCTGTTACAACAAAACCAGGCAAGACAAAGCTGCAGACTGGTCATAAAGAGTCCAGCCTGAGCAAGCCCAACAGGTCCCAGGCACGAGGACTGCCAATCTCAGTACAAAGCAGATGGCCTGCTATTAGCCACGACAGTACTGGACTACAGGGCTATGGACTTGCTCCATTTGTGTTGCCTCTCAATGACACAGGTCATACCAGTGTAAGACAAAGGAAAGGAGGGATGGAAGCAACTCACAGCATGGCTTTCCAAGGCATGTGCCTTCAAGCCATTTCACATAACATAGACATGGTACCCATCAAACTTCAGAGCAGCTTTCCCTACTACCAACAGTACCTATGTAGTCTAATAGCACAGAGGATAATTCTTGTGCTTGTGTTTAATTAAAGCAGCATCTCATTGCCAAACTCTCATTTAGCATATAGTAAAACAACTAGTAAACAGAAGATTTTACCTAAATGTGAGAAAAATCTGCTTTGATTTTTCAATTCAAAATTGAGCTCCATGCTTCAGCTTAATTTTGCCCACAAAACCACTTTCATTTCACTGTGAGTTTAACCAGCACTTAAAAGTCAAAATGAATCTGTTGTGAGAAAAAGCTCTTTATAAAGAAACATTGCTTTATTATGCATTCAGCTAGATAAATATACTATATTTTACTACTAGAGCTTTTAGTATCTGAACAACAAGAAGAATGAACAGCAACATACTCAGCTGCACACAAGCCTCACGGCTGTTCAGCATCTCATTTATCGGTGATGCTCAGATGATTTCCAGCACTGTGACACAGACCTCCACTCTTCATATCATGCATCTGTATTCTAATGTACTATACATATTTAAAGTATGCAATTCAGATGAGGCACATTTTCCAAAGATAACTGAAAATAAATGAGAGAAAAATTAGCTCTATGAAGAGGAAGCTTCTGCACCTTTCCAAACAGTTTGCAAAAAAAAAAAAATAAATAAATAAAAAAATAAAAAAAAAGGAAGCACATTCAGCAACAACAAAAGCAAAACTTTTTCCTTTAAATATAAGAACCAGTGTGACATAGGATTAAATAGAATAGAAACCATTAATAAAGACTAGTGGTGTAGTTAAGAAAACTGAAGGTCCTTTCAATGGAAAGAGACAGTAATAACGTATCTGCCAAATTTTCAAGAGATGAAATGCTACATGCTTCCTTCCTGCATATGAAATGTAATTCAGAGATATGAGCAGAACGAGGTAATTCTCATCCTTTCATAAAGTGCTTTTTTCTGACAGTATTTTTATTTTATTATTTCTATCCAGGCTTTCTTATATTTTGCTATCTTCCTCCTACTTTCAGTTCCAAAAGCTATTTTAGAGGTCAGTACAACTCTGTTTTCCCCAGTATTGCAGTGCTCTGTTGAATTCTGGCCTGAGAGAGAGCTAAGTGAGGGTCTAAACTGACATCATTTACCTTTCTAACTGAATCCTTTAAGGTGAAGTTTATAAAGCAGCACAGTTTGACCATCAAAAAGGTTAATTAAATATCTCTAATTCACACCCACACACCAACCTGGAAGTTACTTGTTCCAATACTGTCCTGATTCCCATTTTGAGTGCAGCATTAAGCTTTATAGACAACCTTATATTATAGTCCATTACACTTCTACGTAGAACATTGATATTCAGGCGCAGTGTAATAGTTTGGCCTATGACAAAATCTTTTCAATGTGTGAATATTAAAAGGTAGAATAAGTTTGTCTAATCTTCAAATGGGCTATTCTGCACCAGCTGAAAAAGGTGGCAATGTTTACTTAAGTCTTCATATTTTTTTGTTGTTGTTGTCATAGAGGCAGACACTGCACTGGAGTCTCTGCCACAGATATTGCCTCAGTTTCACAGAGCCATTGTCACCTAGACATCCACACTGGGATTGCTTAGGTCGTTGGGAACATTTTCTACCTGGAGAGATCTTGGCCCTTCCAGGTCAGCCTGGGAGAATTGAAGTCTGAGCAAGTGTGACTCAAAACTTAATCTAACGAAGAAAATTGAACTCCTACAACACTTGGCTTTCAGTGATGGCTAGCTTTTGGCTTCAAGCCCGTTTTTATTTTCTGTACTTCATCCATAGAGGCCACATAACTTGCTAAAGGTTGCAAAAGAAACAAGGAGCTCTCAGATATGTTCTCAAAAATGCAAGGTTGCAATGCTTTCCACTTCTCACTCCCCTTTAACTCTGAGAGCTGAAGTGCCTTAATGAGATCTAGACCATAGTTAAATCTCATCATTTAAGATTTGCCTGCTGAAAGAATAAAACACCACACTGCTCCAGTTACACAGCAGCTTCAGGCCTTTGCATGGGGATACCCCTCCTGACCCTGCCACTGTGATTTGTCAATCACCCACAGTATTCATTATTACAGACACCCGCAGGGGACAGCTCTAAAGACATCTCACACAGTATGACACAGTAGCAGCATCATTCCATCAGTTCTGGGATATAATGGACCTGGGCGCCATCTATAGCAGATGTCTGCTGAAGTGTGAAAAAGAACATTCCTCCTAAGTGGGGTCTGGCTGAAGACACAAGGTGCTTTTTAACACCAGCAGAAGAGCCTGCTGGGTCAGTACTAAACCTGTAGAACAGTTGTGTTTAATAGTGTGTGGAAAGGTTATTAGCAGCATCAAGGGCTAAAATTAATTTCACAGAATTCCTAGGATGTCTTCTGGAATCTCCACCATGGCCCCCAGAGTTCACCAAATCACCTGAAAACATGACAGTGAATTGCAATAAACTATTTCAAAGTAAGTTATAGGTTATTTTGCATGTAAAAGAAACCTAAGTTACTGTTTCTTGCATGCATGTCAAGTGAAATAAAAATGTTCAGAATTTTGAAACTTCATAGCATGCTATATAAGCAAACCTGTAGTACACTTATAAAAGCAGGAAAAAACAGTGCATAAGTAATCATGAACTCATCTTCACCAATTAGGAATAAGAGTATTCTGACAGGTCAGATTTGTATTCTAAATGTATTTTGCACAATTACTCATGCTTTTGAGAAAAGTTAATGAGAAAAATTACAGACAAAGAAGAAAATCCAACAAATGCAAATGAAGTTCTCTAATCAGTCATTCCCAGACAAGAAAAATACCTAAAACTCATACTCTACCTTATTTCCCCCCTTGAGTCTTAGAACCCAAGAACACTATTAAAAGTATTTAAGATTATTTGAATATTATGTAGTTAAAGTCAGAAGAGCACACAACTGGTTTCAACTGGATTTAGGGAAGAAGTTCCACATGTGTTCATCAATTTTCTGACCTCATCCCAGTCCGCAGTGCAGGACATCAGATCACTGCACCTTCTTACGCTTCTTCCAGTGGGGTACCTTCTAAACCTTGAGAAAGCCTAAGAGTGTAAGACAGCAGCAGCTGCCAGTCCCTTTTTCCCCTGCATTGCAATTCTACTCCCCGACACAAAATAAAACATTCATAAAGGTTCTGGTCATGTCTGGGGGCTCTCCAATAAGTTTTAGAAGATGATGTCCTATTAGAGGTGTATCCTCCTGCTCCACTTGATCCTCCATTACAGATATTAATGAACTTGTAATTACATACATTTACATATATTTGTACATGAAGATGAAAAGCTGTGTGTATATATATGTGTGTGTGCGTGTTCAAAAATTTTTCTTCAATTTCAAGTCGGTTTTGGAAGCTTCATGTAGTTAACCCCCAGTTAATTTGAAAGATTACAAGGAGACATTTAATACATGTCAATTCATAGTGTATTTTGTTATCAACAGTTACAGCTGTTACTTCTTTAGTAGTGGATTTTTATTAGGAAAGCTTAAAATCTTATTTACTGCACAAGTTCCAGGTGCTGGTCTGTCTTCAAATGGAAGGAGTAAGTTCATTACTGTTGCAGACAAAGGCCATCCTGTTCTTCCTTTCTTCATAAATCATATAAATAGTTATACCAGTTGTTTTTACCTCTGAAGTCATTAACTGTCATCTCATTAGTTGCTTTACAATCATTTATATACTGTAAGAAATTTGCAGCAACAGCCTACAACTGCACTGCTGATTGCAGCTGCTGCCCTGCATGGCCCATCTCTGTGCCAGAAACACCACATATGATCTGCTTCCAAATCTGCTTTCACATCACTTCTTATTATACATTTAGCCCTCTGGAGTAAGGCAAACCGAAGCAGAAGTTCGTTACCGTACTATGCCAGACTGAAAACTGCTGCTCTTCGGGACCTGATTCATGAGTCAAGCAGACATCCCTGCCTCAGGGAGAGAAACATCCATCAAAGCTATGGAGCAAATAGCTAGGGACAGCAACAGCATCTGTTGTCATTTCTGCTCCTCATCCCCTCCTGCGTGTCTCAGAGCCTGTATTTTCCAGTGGAGATTAGGTTAAACTAGAATTTGTGTCTGCAACATCACAAAGTCACCAATTTCTAAAAGGGATATTTATTTTTACTGAGCACAATTAGAACCAAACTAATGAAATTTTGGTTCATGTCCTTCTCTGTTTGTTTTTTTTTTGTTTGTTTATTTTTTGGCATTTGGTGGGGTTTTTTTGGTTTGGTTTTTTTTTTTTTTTTTTTTTTTGGTACAGGTAACAATATAACAGTAAAAAAAGCGGTTACATGTGCTTTAACTTTCCCAAATGGAAGACATTTATGACACTGAGGAGTTCTCATTTTTAAATCCTTCAACTTTCATTTAATTGGTAAGCCTTCCATGCAAGCTGGGATATCCCAGTTTTGCCCTATTATCCCTGATTCTCAAGAAAAAATTGCCAAGGGGATTAAAAAAAAAAAAAAAAAAAAAATCACAACACACACACACCCCAAAAACCAACACACCCACAACGACAAACAGATTCTGTACAGCTGCTTGTCAGCAAGAACATCTCTAGATACATCCATGAAAAAAATATTATTAGAATATACTTTTAAGTCCTAGATGATTTTTATCTTTCCAGAGGAGAGAAATCCATCTGTCTTGCAAGTCAAATGTCCTGGTGGTTCTGCCTTGGAGGAAAATACCACCTAGTAATAATTTTTATAGTTTTAATAGGTAAGTGAAATTAAAATATATAGATAGATAAAAATCAGGATTTGAGACTAAAAGGATTGTAGCACATCATCTACCATTTTCTTACAACAGTTCAAGTAGCAAGAGGCAAATTCCACGTTGTGCAAACTTCAGCAGTTTTATCAGGAGCAAGTCAGGGTATTCAAAGATGGAGGAGTTAATCCAATATGCAAGAAGTAGCTTACAAACAAAACAAAACAAAAGTTGTATAATCTAAGTCACAGCAAGGGGTACATTTTTCTAGAAGCCAGGCCATGAGCTTGATGAAGACAGTGAACATTTTGCTGCTGTTCTTATTTTATTGAAGGTACTTCTACACAAAAGAGGGTGGACAGAAAAACTGCAGCAAATGCTTAACATAGAACCATTACCTGAGTGATAAATATTGGTTCAGTGAAAGCTATTTTTAGCAATGGAAAAAACTTTGGAGAAAATATCTATAAATATAAAACACTAGAAAAGCCCTAAGTTCAAGCTGCAAACTTCAGCAGTGTCTTTTTTATAGCATCACTCTTGAACCTTTGAATTGATAAAGCCACCAGCAGAACCAGAACATCATTTTACTCAGGGTGGTCCAATCACCATATGCACTAAGAAACAGGGACCATCCCACAGACAAGAGGCAGAATCTTCAGATGATGCAATCCAGATGGGTCACGTCCCTACCCTTAAGTTCATCTCCTGTCACACGCACAATAGTTCTAACTGCCTACACAGTATCATTACACAGATTCTGCCCCCAGTGCACCCAGCCAAGCATGTGTAAGTATTCCTATTATAAGCACTCTTGTTTTCTTTGGTCTTACAGAAGGTCTTTTTGTACCTTCATTACAGTTTCATTGGAACTGCTACTTTCCCCTCTTAACATCAACTCCAGAAATGCTTTATATATTATATTAGTAATACTGTTACAAAATAATAAAATATTAAACTATTACTATTTCACATATGTTGCTATTATCATATAATCATTTAACTTTGTTTGGATTAGAAAAATTCTACTTCTGCTCCTAAATGAAATCTTGAGAGTCACAATATATCAAGTAAAACTAGTCCATAAAAATCTTCATAAAAAAGGGATTACTACCCCACAAAAAAAAAAAAAAAAAAAAAAAAAGTCGTTTGAGATTACATTTGTTTGGCTTCCCCCCTCCCCCAAAACAGCAAAAGTTTTCAAGCAGGGTATTTTCACATCATTAATAGCCCTAATGTTGGTTTTCAGATCTCTCATCCACCAAGCTATTATCAACTTGTTTGTATGAACAAAAATCATTATTTCCTCAGAATCCTACACAGGGAAAAACTCAAGACAAGACAGCTGTTATTTTCAGTTTGATAAGCTCATAGAAAACACTGCAAGTTAGGAAAATGACTCAAAATGGTAATGCAAAGTCAGTGGGGAACCAGCTCACTTCATTAAACAGCTGCAGCAGAAGTCAGAGACTCATATAGAAGTTAAATTGCTTTGCTGTAATCCACAGTATTTACTGCAGTATGTTGTCTCATGTTTTCTAGTATCAAGTGCTAAACAAAATCAAACCAGTCACCATTCCTCTTCCTTAAGTATTATGTTTCCCTCACATTTAATGTATAAAGCACTATAACAGAAGTGATTAAGGTATACCCCCATGGTTTATGGAAGAATCTACTTACTTTTGTTCACCTAATACTTCTGCAATTACTGAAAAAACAATTATACTGACAGCATAGCCATGCAATCTAAAAATCTAAGATTTCCCCATAACCCAGTTCTTTCATTCCAACTGCCCATAGCAAAGTTCTAGCCAATGCCATAACAGCTCATACAAACCCAATCTGCTCTTCCCTGGGGCTTGGCACACTGAAGACCGAGGACAACCTACAGACAACTGTCTACTGACTTCTTTTGTAAGGAGATGAAAACAGTGCTCCAGAGAAAGGGGGGCAGCACTATAGAATTAGAAACTTGAGATTGGAACAAAAAAAAATTTCTGTGAAGAAGGTTACCCATCTACAGATTAAATACAGTTTTCTGCAGGTATAGAAAGTGACAAGATCCCTTAAATTAAATTTTTTAGGAAATACTTGAAGCAACAGTTTTACCCCCTCTGCATATAAAAAAATGAATTAAATTCTGCATTTCTATAGATGGGTCAGTTGCAGAAGACAAGTTCAGGAGAAACCTCGCACCAGTGAAGTATGCTACTAAACCCAAAACGCACCAAGTATATACTGCTCTTGATTAGAGACGCCCAGTAATAGCTTTGGCTGGAACCCATTACTTTGTATACTTGGTGTTAAAAATGCCTTCCCACTCCCATAAAGTTAAGATACTTGCTGATAGATTTCATATTAATCAGAGACAGATAAACCTCACAGAGATTGTCACATTTTGCTTCTCAGAAGTCATGGACAGTCTAGGGTTTTCTCTTCTCTTCAAAGCTTCCAGCTACTCTAATAATGCCAGGCTGCCGATACAGACTCAGCTTCAGCTTAGGACAGAAAACAACCTCCTGAGAAGTGCCTCCTTGCGCATCCAAACACAACCCAAGACATGAATTGCATTACTGAGCCACTCCAATTTTCTGATACTTCCTCCAGCAGCATACCAGTTGAATCATCCTTTCCTTTTGGACAAACATCACAGAATTCAACAAAATTACTACCCCCACAGACAGTCAGCTCCCTCAGAATCCAAAGAACAGGGTTCTCATCTCACATTCTCTCACCTTATCCAACACACAGTGTTTCCCTGCTTTAGGACAAATGGATAAGACTGTTAATGAATTTGAACTTTAAGAGAACATAAGAGCAAGATCTATTTCAGGGATAAGTTTGTTACCTGCCTTCTCAGTAAAACACAAGCGTTTAAGACAGATAGTGAGAAGTTGTTCTATCATGGAAGAGCAGATTATTAAGTGTTGCTGTAATTTATCCTTAATTAGTTGTTTTAGGCATCTGCAGCTTAATCTTGTTTAACGCTCAAGGAATATTCATTTACTTTTCCTATTGAGGGATCATTATATATATATTTCTTTTTTTTTAAGTTTGTAATTTATACCACAGAATAATAATGGTACAGCATTACCACCTGTGACAGCTTCAGGAGACACAGCTCATTACACACATTGTTTTGAAGCTTCCTGGGCAGTTGGTCATCAGAGTCCTACCTGGTGCTCAACACCTCAGGAGGCCACAGGACATTAAACTCATTTCCTAAAAAGGCACTTCAGTCATAGCAGTTGCTGGCACTGGTGCAGACACTCAAAGAAATAAATCTCTCTTTTCACTTAGCTTTGAATTAATCCTAACCAGTCAGCACTGTGACAGCTGATCACATTTTGGCATTTGAGGCAAGGCAGAGATTAGGACTAACCCAACATGAATAGACAATGCTGTTAGGACTGTACCAACAGCCACTGTAGCAGTCACATGCTCACAGTCTTTACTTGCAACTGTTCAAGCAAATTATTCAGTCTAAACACTGCTAAATAGGACTGCACCAAAAAGCATTCTGAATGCCTGGCACATGATGAAGTCAGAGAACAGTTAAGAACTCAAGAAAAGCACTTGTAAAATCCTATTGGAAAAAGTAGTTGGCCTGAAAAGAGGGAACAACTGTGGTAGAGGCATTAAAAAGTGATAAAGTAGAAAGGGTGCACCAATGAAAAATGTGGTTTGTTTCTTTATATTCCTCAAAGCATGTGTCTCCATACATAAGCACAACATAGGAACACAGATAAAAATACATTGATTTTTGCCAAATAAATATTTGTCTTAGTGAAAATCTATTATGTGTACTTAAAGTATCCTTTTCCAATAAAAATTAAGGAATACAGAGACTGGCTGCAGTGGCAAGACTATTACAGTGCTTACCCTGTATAAAGTGATCTTTGTGATGCCCTTGAATTTTGTCTTTTAGAAAAAACTTTAACTGCTACTTTAAATCAACACAAATGTGGTCACAAGTCTTTGCCCAAAAAGTTTGATTACTCCCATCTCTTTGGTATTAAGATTCCCTGTCAAAAGCAGACTTCTTCCACCACTGGCTCTGAACTAACATCTTGACTGTAGTTTCACCAGCTTTTTCTGCACAACTCAAACATATCATCTCTGGATGCTGCTACTAAACCCAGCTGAATGCTGCCCTTTGCTTTTCACTCATTATTATAAGCATTAGTTTCAGATGTCTCACCCCACAGTCAAGCAGTGAATGAGCAAAGCCAGTACTTCATTTACATTCCCATTTCTTACAAAACCAAAATTAAAAAAAAAAAAAAAAACCCACACCAAAAATCAGGTCTGTCTTACACATGCCCTTCTTCGCCCTTCCCAGACAACTCTGCAAGGCAGGCATCTTGGGTCTGTCATATATAACTAGTACAGGGCTTCTAGTACCTTCCAAGCAATCAGCAAGTCATTGATGACATTTTAAGGCAACACATTATGATTCCCTCAGTTTCCTAGATGTGCAGTCAAAATGGATCCAGTTATAAGTCCAGTTACAGAAGGCAGCAGCAGTGATCAGGGAAGATACACATCTGATGTCAAAATTGTTTTTTTATAAGTAACTCGGGAGAACCCATTTTAATCAGTTGTGGTTTGTTTTTTTTCCTTCTTCTTTAAGTGGTTAGGATAGTCCAATTATTCCACCAATATTCCCAAACCCATGTACATGAACAGTCTTACAGTGACTGAAAGTAAGGCTCTGTTAGAAACCTTGCAAGAACTAGGTGAAGGTGTTCCAATACATTTAATTCTCTCAGCTGTCTTGCATTAATAAACACACGGATTTCACCAAGTCAAAATGTGAAATTATTATTCAAAAAGCAGAAAAATACATGTAAACTACCTGCAAAGCAAATATCTGTTCAACTTCCAGTGCAGGAGAAACTGAAAGGAAGACTTGTGTTGCTCTCAAGTAATTCTGATTATAATTCACCTGGAAGAGAGCTATTTTTACCTTTATTTCTGTCTATAGTGACACAGTAAAATTATCTGAAACTGCATTAACTCTGGTTATGTTTCAAAGGTTGCGAGAAACAGTGAAATAACTGTCTGAGGGAAACCCTGGTATCTTCCAGATGGGTATCCAGCTTACTATAAATTTACCATAGATTTTTAACCAAGCCAAGTTTCAGTTTAAGATATTCACCCCAGCTTTGGTGTTGTTCGCTCCCAGATATGCTCCACAGCATTCTGGCAATGCTCAGTCCTGCATTACACAGCCCTCTTCACTTGGATCTTAGGGAGAGAAACTTCAGAGTCAATTCCAGAAGCATTTCAAAAAGCATAATCGTAATATACTTCGTTAGTGTTTCCTATAACTAGAGATGAATTTTCACTAGTTCAACTAACCAAATGCTTCTTGAACATTAAGAATGAACACAGCAATAAATAGAATAAACAGCCTTTTAGTATGTAATTCTTCATAATTGTATTTAGTATGTAATTCTTTGCAAATTAATGAAAAATGTAATTTATATTTTGCTACTACAATTCCCTTCATAGGGGGAAGCACTTAGCTAAACCTTGCATTATGGACTATAAATGGGCAATATGTAGAAATTTTCTCTTAATGGAAAGAATAAAGGTTTAAACTCTGAATCTAGAGACTAAGTTTCTGCATGTGGAATCCACCTTTAACCGTGGATTTATGTGGTGCAAACTTTGTGACATCCCTCTCCATCAGTAAAATCACAGATTTTCAGGCACACATCTACAAACCAACCTACTGGGAAGTTACAGTTGTGCAGTGATTTATATTCCATCTAAGCATTAGTTGACTTCATACAGCATTCCTGAGGTTTACATCTTAAACCATTAATGTTTTCATGCCTCAGGAAAGCTTTTTATTAATGTGTTTAATACTGCCTGTGGACAATCTGCTTGCAGTACACATCAGATGATTCATCGCAGTTGCCAATACTTTTATTCTAGTTTAGGTTTAGTTATTTTGTGTTAATTTCCAATAAGGTATAACTCAGTCCGAAAACAGAGTGGGAAACAAAGTTGTAAAAGGGGACCAGAGAAAGGGCAATTAACAGCAATTCCTGGAAAAAAGGGAGGACTTCTATGAAGTGTAGAAGTTGCATTTTTCATCATCAGTGACATTGCCATTGTCATTATTAATATGTCTCTTTACATTAGTGGCATTTTATGGCAGTTAATGGCTCATTTCCCATGTTACCTCACTCTTAATCTGTGTCTTTCTTTATTAAACTAGTAGTAAGTGAGCAAAGACTGTACTCTTTATTAACACCTTCCAAAGATTCAATGTTGCATTGATTTAAACAAGAACTACATAGACCCTTACAAGTATTCTTATATGATAAAAACCCCATGCAATTCACATCTCAATGCCCATAAGCTCAAAGACACCATGGTGATTCATTTTCAACCCACACTTTATTTAAAATATGGACAGAAGGATCCATGCCATTTGCACAAGTGTATTCAGAGTCAGCAAGGCAGCATTTTTTTTTTTGTGCCTAAAGTTTCACAGATTGGAAATACTGATACTGATGTTGTTTTTTCCACTTACTACTAAAGTTAAAAAAAAAAATACTGAAAATCAGTTTAAATAACAAATTTTTGTTCTATGTTACTATAAAAAAAAAAGTTGTGCATTTAAAGTTAGAAATTCATTTTTTCCAAGAACTAGAGAAAGCACTTTTGAACTATTTCAAGGAAATTAAGACTACAAGTCAAAATACAGAAATAGCTAGGGTAGCGTGTTTTAATTACTAATAAAACCTCTGAAGGAAGTGACCTTTATTTGTTACATTTGTTTCATAGAAAGAACAGAAAAATTAAGTCTGAGCACTAGCCAGGACTGATGGTGCTCAGATTTTATTTTTTCCCCACTTTTTTCCTACCTCTGTTCCAACAAAATAGTCATTAACTGAATGTGCAAATGCGAATATTTTATGTTAGGCCGCACACTACCAAATAACCATTTATCTGGCAGAATTTTAAAACTAGACTATATCAAGGCTCTCAAGAAACTGCCTGCATATTTTCCTTTAGTACTGACTTACACTGATATGTGTAGGTTTGTTATAAATTCACCTTTCTTTCCTGTTGGAGCAAGGAAGGAGGACAGGGATGCTTGTACTTAAGCGTTTTGATACAAACACAGAACTTCAGTGAAACCATACTGAATTTCAAAATTTGGAGGGAAATAACTGAGAAGGTCAGCTAATGGTTGTGCTTGCAGTGGAAAGCTGCACAAAGCCAGTTTTATCCAATCTTTTCCTACAGTAAATACATCTCTCAATAGCTCACCAAAAAAAAAAAAAAAAAAAGAAAAAAAAGAAAAGCAGTTCTCTATTTCAGAACAACAATATTCCTTGAGAGCAAAGGATATTTGGATAAAGTAAGCTGGAAGTAGGTGTCCAGTACAAGGTATAGCTCTGAAATATGTTAAAGGAATGCAAGTTTAATGTCCATCAGTTGGGTGGGGATTTTTTATTTTGGGTTTTATTTTTTTTTCCTCCCCTCCTGGAGAAGAGGTGATGACCCCAACATCTATAAAAAACCCCACAACACAAAAAGCCTGACTACTGTATTCAGTTTCTTTGAGACTTAGATCAACTGTGACAATGTCATTTGACTTTGCGAAGCTCTGTAAAGTCATCTATCACATTCTTTAAAGCTTTGTGTATCACCTCATGCACAGAAGGTGCTCAGAAAAAAAAAAAGTCACCAAGATGATGCTATGTCACCCTGTCAAGTTGTACTATAAAACAGGCTTTGGAAGTGATATTATAGTTTTTAATCCACAATAATATAATTAAAATTAATTAAAGGCATACTTTATGTCTCTGGGTACTTCTCTGGAAGCAGAAACACAGATACTTATTAAAAGCATTGAATTTTTCTACCATCCACTTATACCCAATGCATAATTGAGTCAGAACAACCTGTTCACATACCTGGGTTTCATAACCCCTATAATAAACACACCTTCAATCCCTCCTCAAGTCAAGCCACATTCCTGGCAGCAACATCATAGCATCCAAACCCCCTGCATCCCATTTAAGTCAATCTACAACCTATACATTCAATCCCCAGGCAATTCACTCTACCCCAGCCTCAGTTCTACATCTCTATCAAGTTCTACCAAGACCGAAGAAGTTACACTGGAGAAAACAAAAACAAGGAACTGGTTCAATACTGAAGTTTAATCACATAATACTCAGTTGGTCACAAGCCTGAGGTATGAAGGGGAAAAGGACAGACTGATGTACGATATAACTTTCACAGGATAGAAGTTTTTTTTAAAAAAAAGTGTTTTTTTCCTTCTCTGTAGCATCAGCATCATAAACATAAGTGCAATGAATGCCATGACACCAACATATTTTGTCTATTAATTGGTCCTTCATGTAAGAGGCAGCATATATTTATAATATAATAAATATCTGTTTCCAAAGCCATTTTATATAGTCTTATTTTAATTATTTATAGCCTCATCTGTTTTTCAAGGTCTTGTAGGTTAAACTCAGCCAGCAACTAAAACCCCCACAGCCCCTCCCTCCCTGTGGGATGAGGGAGAGAATCAGAAGGCTGAAAGCAAGAAAACTTGGGGGCTGAGATAAAGACAGTTTGACAATTGACATAAAGTTATAATAATTTTAATAAATTGCAATGAAAACAACACAGAGATGAATAAAAGCCAGGAAAGACAACTGATGCAGATAAAAACAACTGCTCACCACCAACCGATGATGTCCAGCCAGTCCCTGAGCAGCAGCAGCACCCCCCACCAACCATGCCCCCTAGCTTTACATGCAGGTCTGGAATATCCCTTTTGTCAGCTGGGGTCAGCTGTCCCAGCTGTGTCCCCTCCCAACTCCTTGTACACCCCCACCCTCCTCACTGGTGGGGTGAAGAGCAGAAAAGACCTTGACTCTGTGTTAGCACCACTCAGCAATAACAAAAACATCCCTGAATTATCATCAGTTTCCAACACAAATCCAAAACATAGCCCCAGACCAGCTACTACAAGAAAATTAACTCTACCTCATCCAAAACCAGCACAAAAGAAAAAAGGAGAAAAGCTTTGATGTGTAAACACATGCAAACTATTTTGTGTTCATTGCTCTGAACTGTCCAGCTTCCCAAATATTACTTCATTCAAAGTTTACTTTTCAGTGACCAGTCTGGAATTCAAGTGAGTAAATGCAAACATAATATCCTTTTGCCTTTTGTTTTATTCACAAATAGAATGATGTTTTATGGAAGATTTTGTTCGCAGAACAGCAACACTCAAATTACCTGCTATGGCTGCACTGTTTTAACCTCACAGACTTCAGTTCTGGGACTCAGGTACCAGGGGCAAAATTAACCTCCCTCCTTCAAAAGACAGTTTTGAAGATGTTGAGAGTGCTCCTGAAAGCAAGGACCCTGCCACCCACCAAACCTTGGACAGACACCTCCTTCCCAATGCCCTTCATATTTATCAGTTTATACAGAAAAAGAAGTACCCTCAACTGTTGGTAAATTATTTTACATATTTTGGTCTCAATCCAGCATATCTAGAGCATCTTCACTGAAGAGAAGGAAGGCACTTATTAAATCTATTGGTAGTTAAATACTCGTGAACAGAATTCCTTCTGCTACATGAAAAGTAACTTTTCATGTCACGAAATACACCTATCAAGATACATCCCTTTAACAATTATATGGTTTTCTGCTATTTTCATACCAAATACTTATTTGGTTCTTGTTTTGATTATTTTTATGTGTGTATGTATATATAATTCATATATAGAAACACTACTTGTTAAGCAGCTAAACAGAGATAAAATTGCTTATCCAGGGGCAATCAAATCCATGATGAGCCAGCCAAGATAAGAGACCCTTACACAGTGCAACCAACAGGGCAACACAGTTAAAAAAAAAAACAAAAAAAACAAAACACAAAACCAAACAAACAAAACAAACAAAAAATCAAACGCACATGAGAAAAATGAAGTCATACTTTATCTCCTTTTACACCCATACTTCAAGGTAACAGCATATACTGCACCCCTAAACGCATTTCTAGACTTTCAGAGTATACACCAGCAAAGCAGGTTCAAAGATTACTCTGATGCAGAATACAACATGAGTTTTCAGAGATATTAATCATATTCTGTGGAAAATTACTTTTCTCCTATTATAAACCCGTGATCAACATGTTATGCCCCATTTGCTTAGTCTGCAGTGAGATTCATCAGTCTAAGTGTTTGTGAACAAAACATGACAAACCAGGGAGGCTGAATTAATTTCTCTGGATTTCTAATAGCCACTAAAACCTGAAAGAAGGTGTATGAACACTGACAAAAGGCAGGAGATGGTGTTTCTTGCAAGCATATTGAGCCTTTTTTTCCTGTACCGTTTTTACCTAGCCTCTTGGAACATTTGGTTTGTGTTTCTACAGTTAGTGTTTGATGGAGACCAATGCCTCTCCTACAGGCAGCTCATAATTATAAAATGGAAAAAGCCAGTTCACCAAAAAAATATTCAATTCAGAAGTGAATGTTAATTAGCCCCTGGAATGGCACAATACCCTATGTGCAAAGTAATAAATCAATGTAGACTCTCTTATATCCACTAAATTATAAATAGATATATAATCATCAACTAATACACATTCCCATAAGGGGTAAAGGGGTGATTTTTCACAAGCTTTGAAGTTCCAAAAGCTTTTTGCTGGCTATACAAATAAAAAAGTCTGTTGATTCCTCTTCCTCCTCTCCCCAGGTTTATGGAATTCTCAGCTCCATAAAAGATTAAGAAGTACTACTGAGAGACACAGAACAGATGTGCTTAGAATAATTCAAAATACCAAGTAAAAGGGAGCCTAGGAATAACTCCCCAAATCAACCTTTGTCCTATCTCTAGCAAAAAGCTTTATCCACTCATCACAGCTTGAAGTGGCACTGGAAGTAGACTACCTACATTTTGGTTTCTATTCCTGCCTGATTATTTACATGAAGTTGAGATTTAACAGACAGGACTTAACACAAAGAAAACCCCAGAGAATGGCTTGCACAATAATTCTCCTAAAAATAAAAAGAGCAGGTACCAAGGCAGTGCAAGAAACTGATTCTTGCTCACTCAACTATTGGAGGATTGCTTTAAGATTTAGCCTACTTAAGACATTAGCATTCATTTATAATCCTACACTGGAAACCTTATTTCTTGTTTGAATTTGACCTAAATTCATTAACAGTTTCAGATCACATTTTTTCTGTATGGACTATTCATCACAGGGGAGACATCCCAACCCTGAATATTAAAGTGATGATAAAATAAAAATACCATCTGAATAGCTTTCTCCCAGAAAGCTCATAAGAGAATACATTCTGGTGGGGAAATTTTTCTGACCTTTTGTTAAGCATTAACAACCTATTTAGGTAAGGCACAGAACAGAGGAAAGTATTGTTCCTATAAAACCCACAGATAGCCTATAGGTGCTAAAATACCATTGAACACTTTATTAACTATTCATAGAGGCACACATCTTACAGCTTATTTTTGCAACACTTTCCCTGATGTGTGATGACAGGAACTCTGCATTACTGAAATAATTAAACATATCTATTGCTCTGCCATTTCATTCAATCTTATTTTCAGTCCCTCTAATCTAACCCTTAACTAATTATTGCGCTGCTAGGTTTTCTGACATAATTTTTGCTAACTTTTGAGGGTCACTTCTATAGCATTACATAGCTTACATCTGTTCTAGGAAAAAAGTAGTCTTCCATTAGGCCAAATACAGAGCTTGAACACTAAGATTGTGACTGCCTCAATCTCCAAAAACTAAAAAGATTTTGTTGTTTCAGATTGTCAGAGGCAATTAACTATTGACGATCTATTCTTCCTTGGAAGATTTAACAGCAAAATTGCTTACAATGAAAAACAAAATAGATAAAACTAAATTTCAAAAGAAAATTGGGTCAAGTAGTCTATCCTTCAACTCCTCAGAACTAATGATATATTCATGACTTATTGATATACAAATCTATTGCACAAGCAACCCGAGACTATAAAAAATATCCAGTATTAAATACATCTGGAAATCTACACAGAATTCCTAGAATAAGGGCAAAAGTAATTACATCAGACTTGGAAGTGTCACATATAGTAAGTAACCATTAACATTTATCCTATGTTAAAAAATAAACAAACAAGAAAAGCCCCAACAACTATATTGCTGAATTGCCAGAATTTTCCTTGTGTGATTAGATCAAATTTTGTCCGCTATACACACAGGATATTTAAAAGAAAGAGTTAGTTCTCACTGAGAATCTGGCTGATTGGGAGCATCTTTTTACATAGTGGCTCTTGATGAATAGAGGTTTTCAGAAAAATCAACCCAATGCTTACGTGGTAATGACTAGGATTTGGTCAATTTCCACTCTGGTAGTCTATGAAGAGCAGCTTCCAGCCTTTTAAACCTGTTTGAGTATTGAGTCTGCAAGCTGAGATAATGCAAGACACCACTTCCAAGTGATGGCTTAATCAAAGCATTAGGGAGTGATTACTTCCCTATCACTTCCACTGAAAAAGTTCAATTCACTACAAATGAAGTGCCTGGTTCTTGATCAACAACTGCTGATGTTTGACTACAGGCAAGAAGTTCCCATCTGAGAAGTAACCACATTTCTAACCTTCTGATGGGAGTCCCTGTCAAGCAGCACTTTGAGGGCTTTGAGGGAATAATATGTTCAGAGCAAGCACTTCTGGTGCCTCAGCTTTATTTTATTCTTCCTTCAGTTATCAAATACTCCAGAATGTCTGGGTTTCTACTTCTGATGGTAGTATCTAAAACAGGATCTTGAGACAGATGTTTTCATAGTGTATGATCAATCACAGAGCACAGTTTTTCCTACCTTAGACGCACTTATTCAGAAGTAAAGGCACTTGCTAATGTTAAGTAGATTGTTTGCTATGAATCATCATTCAGCAGCTAAATGCAGAAAAAAAACCCCAGCCCCATATTGTTGGGAGGACCAACAACTTTGTATCCAAGTAACGTGTAGTCATTTCCCTCAACACAGTTCTGAATTTTATTTAAAGACTTAATGGCTTAAAGATGATATAAGTCCAAAGCTGAATAATCAATTTAGGGTGGCTACCTAATTCACAGGCATCGTGAAAAATTACCTGTATAACACCTTAAGAAAGCAGAATTTTTTTTCTTTTTTAAAAAAAGAACACCCAGATACCCTGGAATTAAATATTCAATTATTCCTATTAAAAGGCTTACTTACTACATAAAAGCAAGGCAATGTATGGGTTGTCCAAAAATGGACCTGTGTTATCATAAGGATTAGATGGCTAAGCACAGATTTGTTTCATTTTTGTTTTAATAATCAACACAACAGTTCCAGATCCTTACTACTAAGGCATTGCTTTCTTTAGCTCCATTTTGATAATTTTGGTTCTTTAGCTCTAAGAACTGATTTGCTAACAGTCAGTTGTTTTATTACTTCACTGTCTCTAAACAGAGACACAGTGATTATATTATTTAAAGCTGATTTTTTTTTATTATTATTATTGGCAACTACAAACCAGTATTGAGAAGAATTTCTACAATACCAGCATGAAAGAGGAGGATGATGGGATACTGGCACCAAGGTGGTAGGTGGAAGGAAGTAGTTGGTTCAGAGAGGTTCTTTTGGATGATTCCTGCATCAGCAACCTTAGAGCAAGTTAAACAGATGAGTATAAATATTTAGACAGGTATAGTTTCTTAATACCCAAGTTATATTTCATTAAGTATTAGCACTTCTTACAGAATTAAAAGACTAACATTATTTTACCTGCACACTCAAGATAAAAGCCAACAGGGCATTGACGCTATTACAGTGACTTCACATTGACAAAAGTGTGTTAGTACTGAAATCACCTTTATGTTTGATACAGTAAAATGTCAAAGGACATTATTACTTGTCCAATGATAGATATAAGAGGCAAGCTCAACCTGAAATACAAAACAAAGTAAAAAACTTTACTGAAGTATCTAAAGACAATAAATACTTCAGTAAGTCTAGTGGAAGGTGTCCCTGCCCATGGCAGGTGGGGTCACACTGGATGATATTTAAAGATCTTTTCAGATCTAAACCATCCTATGATTCTAACAGTAAAAAGTTAGGCTTAAGGTATGATCATATTCTTAACATATCACAACAGTCGAACATGTATTTACATAAGCTGCAATAGAAAACAATTCACCTCCTAGCTTAAATACATAATTTCTGTCTATATTTAACTTTTTTTAAACTTTTATAAAAATAATTCTATGTAAAAAAAAAAAAAAATCTCTTGCACAAGGACTGCTTCAGCTCCTTAAAAATATTTTCTAGATCTGCTTTTACAAGATACTTGGGATTCAAATCTCATGCTTAATACAGGTCTTTTGTCTAGCGTTTGTATTTAGTTCACTAAAATACACCAACTCCTAGACATGTTTAAATTTAGCTTGGTAATTCAGCGTTGTAGAAAATATTATAGGACTTTCAAGAAAAGGTTTTAATTGACACTACAAAAATCAAATCACTACTTTTATCTGCTTTTCTGTTCGCTTCTTTCATGAGAAATCACCAGATCCTGTTTGCTTTCATACCAAACACTCCAAAGTTTAGTCCAGGTCTCAGCTCTGATGTATTAGAAAAGAAGTTACACATTTAATTTTCTCAAAATTTACTCTCTCCCTTGCATAGTATTTTACTCTAACACTACTACATCGATAAACCACAGAAGAGTATCAGCTGGACAGAGTAGAGTGGGTAAATCTCTACTATCTGTACTTATAGTTCCCTTTTTTTTCATGTGACTTAATATGAACTTACTACAGCTCTAAAGGGAAAAAGAACAAAGATATTTAATAAACACCACATGAGTTATTGGGATTACAGAAATTTGAGAAGGTGAAGATGAACTTCCAATTTTATACCACACTAAAATCCAGAGATGAAGAACAGAAGGAGCTAAGCAGCAGTGTATCTGGTAACAAAGTGACCAGCCATCACCTAAACAATACTATGTTTCCACATACAATTTTCTCCATTCTCATCAATTACTGCTTCTCATTCATCCATTCTTTGGAGTCTGAAGATATTCTTGCTTGTACGCTCTTGCTTCACCTCTGACAAATCCCCAGTAAGAATCCATGCCACTGGGAGGTTCTACTTCTTCTATAATTACTGTTCTGTAATTGTTCCAAAGACAAGACATCTGTTGCTGCTCATTACCATCTCATTGCTGTGTATTTTTTAGACATTTTGAAAGCATCTTTGATTATGTAATCATTAAAGGTTTTGGGTGTCTTTTCCAACAGTGACAAAAACAGTTAAATATAATTCACAACAGAATTGACTATAGTTGTGTCTGGTAGATCTGAGAATTTAAAGAGAAATTTAAAGGTAAATAGACTTGTTAGAATGTCATGCAGTACATGCCTTTTTTTTTTTCCATTCCACTTGTACATGGATAAAAAGGAGCACTTGAAGGAGAAGGAATCTAAAGGCTGCACAGCACCAGAGGCTGACAAGCAACATCCCTGCATCACATACTACCTGGAAATATTCAGTGTTTATGTTTGGTTGTTTGAGTTTTTTTGTTTTGTTAAGAGGTTTTTTTTGTTTGTCTTTTTTATTTACTTTTTTGTTGTTGGTTATTTTTTGTTTGCTTAAGTTGGGTTTTGTTTGTTTTGGGGTTTTTTTTTGGGGGGAGGGGGGTGGGTGGGCAGGTGGAGAGGATGTTGTTTGTTGCTTTAAATTAGAATTTTCCTTAACTTCCCTCCTCCTTCAGCAGTCCCTTCAGGGGGGCTTTGTTAGCTCAATCTGATCTCTTAAGTACTTTAAACTCCTCAGCTAAGTATTTCTCAGTGGCTACAGTTATCCAAGTGCCTGTTGAAAGCCTTAGTACAAATAGGCACCACTTTCAACAGACACAGTACTGAAGCAATTTTCCTGGGTCTTTCTTTTTTAAACTCTTAAATGTTTCATTTTCTTCTTAAATGGAACACATTCCAGTTGTAGCTTTGCTACTGGCTTTGTCTGCCACGACAGACATCACATACCTGAGTCACTCATTCGTCTGTGAGACTTAAATAATGATTCCTGGGGGAATCTTTGAGGTATAATTGCTATAATGAAGAATCCAAATAGGGGATGAAAGATTGGGAATAATCAAATCAGGAAAAAGTGACAGATAAAAAAAACACACCAAAAAAACCACCAAACAAAACCAACCAATCAAGCCACATCAGGAAATAAGTACAGATCAAATCTCAGCACAGACAACAATTATGCTATTTCCATTTTTACTTTACTCCCTCGAAGCCCACCCTTAACCGACTACAAATTACACCAGCTACACCAGATCTCCAGTACTACAGCTGTACAGTGTTGATCAAGCTGGCCACTAACTAGCATCTCAGGATGCTGAAGTTAAACATGCGTAAGTCTGGATCAGTGCCAGAAAGTGCTTATTAATTATATAATTTACTATTTAGCTTTTCAAGAGTAATGAGGTGCTAGTGGCTGCTGTTATACTGTACAGACTTGTTTTTAATTAGTTTATGCTTTTAGAAATTTAAAGGTAGAGGCATATATGGAATTTTTTTCAATAAGATAATCAGCAGTCTGTTAAATTCTACTTTCATCTATCCATTCCACAGTGTAAAAAAAAAAAAAAAAAAAAAAACACCACCACACCATAAAAAAACCACACAACACTTCTAGGGCAGCTATTAGCAAAGTAGTTTTGAGCAAGTATTTTGACTTATTGCCTACTGGCAACAAGTCATCAATCAAACCATTTTCAACACCATGAAAAAGCTTTAAACATGTAACAGACTGCTTTAGTATTGTTTCCATGGAGAAAACATGTGAGCTCAACTGAGGTACATAAATATTTTGCACATTGAAGAGGCTGCTGAATATATCTGGACAGAGGAGATTAATTTTTTTATTAACTGTGTCTGTCTGGTTACAGTTGCTTTCTCTAAATGGAGACTTCTGCTCTTCAAAGCTGAAGGTACTTATCTTCAAAGAGATTGATATACTATATTTCAGAGTAATTTCACAAGTGCCAAAGGGACAAACTTATTACAATAAACTTTATTTTAAAGGCTGTTGCAAGCTAGACTGCTTAGAACTCAGAATGTCATTTTGCTCCTTGAAAGAGTGATAAATAAAAATGCTGAATTTTACTCAGATCCAATAAATGGTACCTAATCACATGAACTTAAAATCACTTTAATAGTAATAAAAATCTAGCATGACTACCATATTTCTCCAGTTGACATTCACATCAGTCTTCAAGAAGAGAGCTTGTTTCCCTTTTGTGCAGCCATAGGAGATGACAAATACTGCTACACAAATAATTCAGTGCAAGGCCATGGCCTGAAGCAATGCACCAGCAACTTATTTATATCTCCCACTTACCTTGCAAGAATGTCTTGTTGGGCAGGAGCTCCATTCCTACATGACATCCCGCTCACAGGACTGCTCTGTCCACAGACAAGAGCAGAAACAATTTTTGTCTTCAGCAAAGCACTCGCATGCAGAAAGGTATTTCTAGTGTCACCATGTCCCACACGTGGACAAATCACAAACACTAAGAAGAGTGGTGGAATGAGGAGTCTGGCCTGAGCAATGCTATGCCAGTGTGCACAGCATCCAGTGGCCATGTCCACACACACATGCCTGAAGAAAGCAACCACCATCTCTTTGCAAAAATACAAACCTGTCAAATATTAAGACTTAAATTAAGCAAACCAGACTTCAAAATCTTCCTGTCCCCATAACTGTAACACAGAAATAATCCTCAACCCAATGAGAACATCAGTAAAAATAATTAAGCTAATAGGAAAAAAATAAAATCTTGCTTTACTACTTTTCTTGGAGGCTGAAGTTGCTTTTGTAAGATACATTTTTAGGCACAGAAAGTTCCAACTGTAAATCCATCTGCATGCAAAAAGCAAATTTAAATGCAAATTAATAATACTGAAAATACCCTATTTATTCCCAACCTGGGTGTTAAGGAACACCCTGATATGCATGATCTTCTGACTTGAGACATGAGAAGTCAGAGAATGGCTACAAGAGATATGATATCTGAAGATTAAATCCACATCTCTCAGCATACAGAGGCTTTCAAAACAATCTTCGCAGGAGTAGCTGAGAGAAGATACAAGGTATAGAATAGTTCAAAAAACAGTACAAATCAGGATATATGTGTATTTAACATTAAAAAGTGATATATCAGGAACAAGACACTCCATTAAGTCTCAGAGCTTCCTCCTTCAAATATTTCAGGAGGAGGAGTATGCTAAAATCACTACTATCAACGTAATAGTCAACTCAGGCACAGCAACAGAAGTGGAAATCTTAATCTTTTATTTCACAAAGGCAAACAATTTGCCAAGGAGCAAGTATATTTGTGATCTCAGGCAATTACTACGGATTGACATGAGATCGGAAGTAACCTGTACAACCGAATCCAATGTTTCCCCATGCGAGAAGACAGGGAAGCAATTGTAGCATACTTACACTTCAGAGTTTCTGCTTCAAAGCAGCAGAAAAACATTACTGAAGGTACTCAGTATTTAACTATGATGAAGTTCCTTGCTGTTTGTTTAATGGAAATTCCCTTCTCATTTAACATTGTGCTTCAATGTGGATTGAAAACCATCAATCAGTGTGTTATCTACTGCTATGTACAACTATTGTTCCATCAGTGTCAAGAGACTGATTTGCAGTATCAAGTTTTGCAATGTAAATGTGGCTGCATGTCTTCTAGTGAAGAGAATAAGTCAACAAATGCATGACTACAGCAATACTTTTTTTTTTTTTTACAGAAATTTGCTTGAAGAATTCCAGTACCATAAATAGATTGTTTGACTTCTTGATAATGATGATATATAGAACAGAAATTGTCTCAAGGCTTTAGAGGGAAAACAGATGCATGCTGACAAGGTACGTTTCAAAATAATTCTTCAAGAGATCTCGCCACAGGAGTGTGGTGAAACCTGAAAGGTTAAGAGTAATTTGAGGCAGAGACCTCTAGAAAGGAATTAGATAAGTCAGCAAAATAAATTTGTTCAGGGTTTTCATCCTCCCTTTTCAATATCAGACACTGTTCCAGATTTCCTCTCTGAAGGGGGAAGAAATCAGGATTTCAGGAATGCTACAGGACTTTCCACTTATTCTAACTTCCCTCAGTACTGTGCCTCTGTCTGGTCTTCTCTGGAAATACCAATACAGTCATCATTTGAGTGAATGATTCATCTTTCTGTTCTGTCATCTTGTGGCCATTGAGCTACAGTTCAACAAGGCAAAATAAGGAAATCCTGACCTTTCCACTCAAGTTGACTCTTTTCTGAGTCATGCAAGGCACTACTCTGCTCTCTGTCACTCAAAATCATCATTTACATGTCACAGCCAAGTCTTTCCCTCCCATCCACTATCTGGTCAAGCCTTAGTTATAACTCTTGTTGTGTTCCAGCTTGGAGTTTCCCACCCACCCACGCAACAAGTTTTCACAGCCCCTATTCTCATCTTAATCCATTTATACTACTGGAATATACCCCACACAGTCTAGAGAAACACTGCTGCCTCTGCTTTTACATTTAAAATGCATCTGTAAACACCATCTTCCTGATATATTGGATTGAAATGCTTGCTTTCACAACCTTTCACCATGTCTCTTGTTGAAAAATTGGTGCTACACACAAGCTCCAATGCACAGCATTTGTCACTAGTTATTCAAGCCAATACTAGAATATTGCTTACAACCCAGGAAGCCAGCCCTCACTGACTCACTGGCTGTGATTTCCAGTCAGTCCTTTTTCCCCACCACATCTTGCCTTTTGTGCTAGGGGAGAGTGCCTATACACGTCTGCAAGACAGTTCATTGCCCTGTCCTC
Source organism: Megaceryle maxima (assembly GCA_024605025.1). NCBI lineage: Eukaryota > Metazoa > Chordata > Aves > Coraciiformes > Cerylidae > Megaceryle > Megaceryle maxima. Next base: position 11,648 of record JANHGN010005444.1, on the reverse strand, counting down.
CAGCTTCACTGACAGCTTGTACTTTGTTATTCACCACTAACTTAAATGTAGTCTCTTTTTTTAAGAGGAAACCATTTTTAAATGCAAGCATTTAAACACAGAAGTTTTAGTCAAGGCATGGCAATCTTCACTGGTCCCAGCTGCTGCCAAGCCAACTACTGCATCACCATTGCCACACACTAAGTTACTACATTCAGAGATGAGGAAGTACCAGAAAGAGAGTGATGGAAAAACTTCACATATCACACACTACACCCTGTACATGACAGGGAAAGTATGGAGATAGAAGTGGAAAAAATAACTATTCCAAAACAAAAGAATGTCTGTAAAAAGCAAAGGCATAAAGGTAAGAATTAAAGCAGGCAGACCAAAAGAGGAAGTTGGGGTTTTTTTGACTTAAAAAGGCAGTAGGGAGGAAAAGGAAAAAAATAATCCTAAAATAGTGGCTGCACAGAAAAGGAAAAAAAAAAATATCAAGAGAGGTGATGTTTCCATGTGTTCAGGTGATATCCACTTCAATGGAATCTTCAGAGGTAAGTGATTTTAAGCCAAACCCCAATTTAACAGTGACAGAAGCCAAAAAGAATATGAGAATTCAAAGGAAGGGAAAACCAAGATGTGACAAAGTTTGAAACTGAAAGGTCCAGAGGGTGAAAGGGTGATCAGGGGGGAGATAAGCTGCACAGAAAGAGAAAACCATAGCTCTGATCTGATCAAAATCAATATGAATCCTTCAAATAATTTTAATCAATGAGTCAAGTTTTAGTTTGGAGAAAGGGACAGAGAGGGAGATTTTACAGTGAAAATGAGTACGAAAGGAGAACCTGTCCTGAAAGAAGTTGAAATAGATCAGAACACTGATTTTTAGCCATTGTTATTGCCAGCTTCATGAGCTTCTTCAGTAACTTATGTCTTCTGTAATTAGTATTTCAGCTGGAGTCTTTCATCAATATAAATGCAATAGAAACACACAGTACAGTGTCAATCATCATTGTCTTAATTAAAATTCATTTACTCAACAAGTCTCTCCTTTCCACCTGAAGTATGTGAGGACAGAAGCCCTATGACTACCAAACTAAAATTTAAAAGGTGGATGAAGTTAGGTTTAAAAGTTTAATTAGAATCCAAATTTCTAAACTTGAGACCTGACAGATAATAGTTATCACATTCAAATATAGCTTAATAAAAATGGGATACAGACCTTTTTGGAAACTGAGACAACTCAATGTCTTATTTAAAACTACATTTGTTAAATGTATTCTTTATTTTCAAGCCTTAACATTTCCTAGAACTTACTGATCATTTTCTCCTCTAAATATATCCAAAAATCTTTTGTGACAAATGCCGAACAAAATGCTGTATATCCCTTCTGAAGAAAGCTCTCACACAGTAGAATTAGAAATGTCAATTAGAAAATGTCAAACTATCTCAAAAATAAACCATTTAAAATTCCAGAAATTTAAGTATTTCAGCATGCCAAGCTGAAAACTTTCAAGTCAACAGAAAATGGCACAGAGTCTACAGAAAAACTTTTCAGTTTGATGCCTCTACCCCATCCTAACCATTAGAGCCAAATAAATTGTATTCCTTGGTACACAATTAGCTTAGTAACAGATTACCAGATAGGATTTAGGCAAATTAAAAACCTCCATAACTTGGTGACAGAAAGCACATTCCTCCAGTGCTTGCCTAGCAGTTGGACACAGAGGTGCCGCCTGAGCTCCCAGGGCACGAAGGAGATGCACATCTGTGATTCTGTGATTTTTGAGTCAGATCAGTGTGGCAAAACGTTACACTCCAAGAGGGCCTTTCTCTCTGTATTCTTGACAAGTATCAGACTTTATTAGTGAGTGATCTCAGAAACTTGGTTCTAGTCTTAAAAAAAAGACAGGCACATTTTGGTTTCTATGTAGTGAAGAGATAACTTTGGTTCAGATATGCAAGTCTAAACATGACTTTCTCCAGAGCTCAGCCTTTAGATTCACTTACGTGGGCTCTTTATTCAGGATATTCATTCCCTTAGAAGTACTGATGTAGCTAACTACTCATGTCTACAGATATTTGCACAATTAGGAAAGAGAACGCTTGTGCTGGAAGCAAGGGGATACCTAGGCAAGTCCCAGTCTGCATCACAGTCTTTGTCCCCACCCACCTACCCAACACCCTCCCTTCAAACAGATACAACCTCCTCCTTCCAGGATTCAAAACATATATAATTTAGACTGATCACCTTTGCAAGCTTGACATCAGCTTCGAACGTGCATTTCTGCTTTCTGAGAAGGACCGAGTGTGCAAAAGCTTTTATTCTTTTAAGGCACAAATCATTGGCAAGATGACACTTTGCAGCATGATAAACAGAGTCAAGACACGTGCCACAGCCACTACATGACCCTCATCTGATCTGTAAGGCCACAAGCAGTAGAGCCCAGGGCTTCCTAGTGACTCCAAGGCAGCTGGTGCCTGAACAGCAGTTATTGTACTGAACAACAATAAGGGGATATTTAAAGGCTAAATCATCATGTTACAGTAATCCCCACACCAAATGCTCTTTATGTGCTATCATCTTAAGATGTTCTCACAGCACACTGCAGGCCTTTCTTCACTTATGAAGAATTGAGCAAGGGAGGCTTCTGCTAATTTGTTAGTGGCTCGAAATACCCACTGGTCACCCATCAGAAATGACTATGTCCTACAGGACATAGCAGCATACTGTAACAGAATAACAAAGAGATCACTTACCTGTTCTATCTGTCATCTTTCTGAGGCAGCTTGCTCTCAAGGCCTTGTATGTGTCACATACTAAAAGTGTGGTGTACGTTTCTCAAGTCCTGCTTTATTTTCTCCCGTGTAAAAAAAAAAAAAAACCACACACCACACACAACACGCACAAACAACCACAAAAACACATTACACCCAGCACAACTTCCTATGTTCAGGGTGAATTTGGTTTTCAACTTTTGCTTCCAGAGAAGACAGACCCAGTGTATTGTTTCAATTCCTCAGAGACACCAGCGATAAAATACTTGACGCACTCTGCTATTGGATCCTCTAAACAAAAGCAATGTCATCTCCTAAAAACTTCACAAGGGGACAGCAACTGGCCTTCAGCAAGCTTGTCCAACTGCAAACTGGTCTTAACAGCTGCCATTTTCACTACTCCACCCTGATACTTCCACATATCATCCTTGCTAACCCTGTTCCTCACACTTGAAAGATCAAGACAGTTGAAAATCTTGACCAGGTACATCAAGGATCTGCTGAGATTCATGTCAATTACTGAAAGGAATGGAGTTTTTCACTGAAGAGAAGCCATAAGCAACATCATCACAGAACAAGGACGCTGACGAACACATTTTTTCTTATGAAATGTGACCATTAATCTCTCATGATTACTACATCTGTACTTGTATGGATGTAGTGTACACTAGGGTGTACTTTAGTCGTAAAGAGTTTACAAAGTTACAGTGTAAAATACAATTTTCAGTTCTGGTTATTTCATGATTATCCTGGATTTTACTTGCAAGTAAAATGGGCAAAATTCAGAGGTGAACCAACTTTTGTAGCCAAATGCTAGGAAAGTGTAAATAAAACCAGAAGACAACTGACAAATCAAAATAAACCACAGAGATTTAACCTCTCTCAGAAACAGTTCCCATCCATTGTCTCTTAGTAGAAAGCTGTTTCCAGAAGCAATCTGCTCTAAAACACATTGAACACTGGAGCTGGGCATATCTTAATATTCAGAAAACATGGACACATTTTTCCTTAACAGGTCAATGTGGACATATCAGCAACTGTAAAGAAAAGTTGAATACTACATAGGAAAAAAAAGCATCTGGATTTATACAGACTGGAAAAATCCATTTTTTAGAGATCAGTGAAGTATTCCCAACTTTTTGGCTCTTGGGACGTTTAACTCCAGGTTAGAACTACTTTATGTAGTGACTTTAGTGGAGCAGTGACAGTTAGCTGGACCCTTCAAACAGCATTCCTGAGGTGCTTCTTGAAAGAAGAGATAACAGACACAAAGTATCTTCATAACCAATAAACTTCTGATTGAGCTTATTTTAGTTGCTGCACAGCTTGGTCATCCTCCAGCTCTGTTATAGAAGACTAACTTCTCTGAACATGATGGATCAAGGCTTGTGAAGAGTTTGAGATTATATAGACAAGAGCAGACATGCACATTCCCAACACGAACAGAACGCTACTCACCACTCACACTGAACTCCCAGATTATCTGTGAATAGAAAGGGATAACAATGACTCAACTCCTTACACATTGCAAATTATCTGCCATCATGAATTACCATTCAGGCTCTAAATGCCATATTTAAATGTGTGAATCTTCTCACTTCCTTGTTAATAGCAAAGGGCACTGTTATATTTACATTTCTCTTTGAAGGCTGGAGGAGAAAACTGGAAATTGGTATAGACTCCCAGTTAATTTCTTTGGTTTTTAAAGTTACTCTTACTTGCCAAACAGCTTTTATATCAGAACGTGTAAAAAGTAGCTCCATTCTTTCAGTGTTATTCTCATACCAACAAAGGAAAATTATCTTCTCTTGTCCAACAATTATTTCCCAGATAATAATGTTCATGCAATAAACTCAAAAGTGTGGATGGAGATAAAATTAATTAATCATCATCACAGCTGGAACAGAAAGATGTACCTTCATTACATGTTGTGTTAATATGCCATAATGTATGATATGAGTGATGACAGAGCCTATTTCTGTACAAAGCACAAATACAAAACCAGCTCTGGCATATCCTGTGGCCCGTGTATACCACATGGGCCCTACTGTTCCTTCCAGGGTGCATCTCGTATACTGAAAGGCATTACAGTAGTTTAATAACTTATGCTTCAATAGAGCTACATAGCAGCATAACAACCTAAACCCAAGACCCCTGGTCTTAAATCACATGATCACCTTTAATACAGAGAGGTGACTAAGAAATCCTTTGGAGAGACCACCAGGACAGGTCATCCACCCTGAACCCAGGGTGACATCCAGACTCAGCAAAAGCCCTGCAACTGCATTTTCAAGAGTACTGCTAGTTTCTATCGTCCATCCTTACACATCAGGTAAGGCAGTCCAAACCATGGAAAACTTCATACAATTAGAAGCAAACCTGAGCTGGATCATCATCACCAAATGTTTCAACATTTGTAGTAACATTTAATACAACACACATCACCAAAAGTACCAGTGACAAACAATGCCCTCCACCAAGTATCAGACTTTTTGTGCCCTCCCATTCAATGAAGACACATGCTGGCTTTCAGAATATCCAACACACTCATTTGTTAGGTCCCCAGGAAGAAGAGGATAGCAAAGGCAAGCCAGCCTGATTTATCATACCAAACAATAACACTACATATAAATTGCTTTGTATTAAATAACGTTAACTCTTGTCCACCAGGTAACACACTTGACAGTTAATTAACATCCACAAAAAATTTACAACGTCAAAAAAATGGAATTAATAGCTTAGCTTGCTGAATTCAGCAGTTGAATGTTACTTGGCAGTAACAGCAGTTTAGTGTTACTTAAATTTTATATTTGGGGTTTGGTTTTTTGGGGTTTCTTTGTTAATTTTTTAAGAAACTGTTAACATTTGGGGGTTATGGTTCAGTGGGGGTTAATTATTTTTTATTACTAGTGCTTGACTGATATTTTGGTCTATTTTCAAGACTTTTACAGCTAGGAAAATCCTTCTGAAAGCAAGCAGTAATAAATCAAGTTGTTACATAAAAATATTCTACTACAAAACCCATTAGTTACGGGAGGGAGAAAAGGGGAGGTTGAGAGGTTCTTGGGTTCCTTATTCCAAAAACTTACTCTTCTGTAGCATGCCCAAACAACAAATGTATCTTGTTCTTACAGATGTTTCCATTCAAAGAAATAAGTAGAAAAGCTCAGTCACTATCAACAACTAAGAGATGCATCTTCATTTCAGAGCCTCTGTTCTCAAACTTCTTACATTTTTACTAAATACTTTTAATATTCTGTGTACAAGATACATCATGACATCTAAACTACAGACCACCTCTAACATCTGTGGTAGTAAATTAAAACAGGCTATAATGAAACATGTTTATAACCAGAAAAATCTAGCTCATGATGCTATTTAAAAGCTGAAAGGGTTCAAACAGTGAGGCAAAAAAGAAGTATAATGTGGAAACTTCATCCTGCTGACTTACGGTGTCCAGACATATTGGGAAGGGGTAACATAAATTAGAGTTCATTTCCATCTCCAAAGGAAACTGTATGTACATAGAACAAATGAAAGCAAAGACCATAGCAATTAATAAGAACTGGGAGTCACAAGCTATACACAGTAATAGGATGAAGAGGCAAAGCTCTGGGGCAAAACCTAAACACTTCTCAAACATGCTCAGAGAATGTTCTATATTGAAAAAGACAATTTCCAAAAGAAAGACAGTGTCACCTTTTTTTCTTTTTTTTTCCAACCAAGTTATCCTATAATTATAACATCTATTGTATTTATGGAACTCAGCTGTGTCAATACAGCCTATGGTAAAACACTTGGTTCTACTCTAGCTACATCCATATGGGGTAAAAGATATTTAGACATTGGAAATAGCATTTAGTTATGTCTGCTATCAGATATTTACAGACTTCCAGAAGGTGCCTGTAATGATACAGAATGAGTTTTTGGCTAAGACAGATGCCTTCAAAAGTAGAAGATGCTTAAGATGGTACATTCTCAGGAGTAGGAAATACAAGTAGAAATCAGAAATTACAGGCGCACATTACTGGTGGAAGTATCCAGAAGGACCATTTCTCCCTCAGCCTCTCAGCAGTATCCAGAAAATGCAACCAGATCGCTTCTGATGAATAATCCAGGATACACCAGTAACATCTGCTCAAATAAACAATATATTGGCTTCTTTTAAATAAAAGGTAGTGTATTTAGGGATTAAAATAATCATCTTTTCATATGCATTGAGGGCTTCTTCCTATCATGCCTTGATTTAAAAATATTTTTCTTCTTCTATCAAACCATTGTCATATAAAGTATACAATCTATGAAAGTGTATGTAGAGCATTATCCCCCTCCAAGCAACTCTGTATTTATAACATTTCACAGAAATAAACCAATCCAACCTTGTGATATTCTGTCTTTATAAAATGAAACTATGACAGGTTTTTGATCACCCCCCAATCTGTAAATTGATGGTTCTGTGCTTGAGCTCATCATTTCCACAGCACACATCCCACTTGCCCACACCCCAAAAAAACAAAACCAAACAAAAAAATAACCAAAACAAAACCCAAAATACTCTAATAGAACCCAAACCTCTATTCCAATATTTCTCATTCAGAATGCAGTAGCAATACCCTGCTGCATTTAACAAAAGCACTGACATTACCTAAAGCAGGATGCCAAAAAGAGCTATCAGAAAGGCACATATTTGAGCTATGCGAAAGAAGGGTGTCTGGTGTCACTTTTATAGATTGAAATGCAAGAGAAGTTGGGGTTTTTTTTTTTTTGGTGTTTTTTTTTAATATTCAACTAGCTCATGAATTTACAGTGAGTAGGTGGTCTCACTGGGGTTGTCAGAGGAAATTATATTTTATCAACATGATGTCAGTCAATTGCTTGTCAAACCTATTACATTTTTTTCAAAATCCAGAAGGTTTTATACAATAATTGATAAAAAAAGTGTATGTAGAAATGAGGCCACTTTGGAATAAGTTACAGCACTCAAGCCTTTCCAGGAGCTTCTGGCAGGAGACATTGTTACTATCTTTATTTTAAAGCCTCCATTTCTACAATATGGAAGAAAAGTCTAATAGAATTCTTCACTCATCTTTCCACCCTGCCCAAAAAGTATGATGGACCATCTACAAGATTATTTAATTACATAATTATGAAATTACATAAAACATGGGGGTTTTTTAAGGTGTAACCCTTTTCTACCCGAGTGTTTCTGAAGAGTGAACAACCTAATCAATCCAGAAACAGCCCATCTCATTGACAGTGCACTGGGGCATGACCAGTTCACTCCCAGGGAAGTAAAACTTACTGCTGGACTTCTCCCACATCAGAAGTTAATTAGCTTTACATTAGGCCAGTTTAGCAAAACTACTTGGTGCACAAAAGGATTAGACTAAGCTTAGACTTAAAAGCTGTAGAGAAGAGAAAACTAGAAGAAAGGTTATGAACGAGGTTCAGAAGAAACTGAAGGAAGTCAACTCAGGGGTAACACCAAGTAAGAGCTATAGTTAAGTCTTGAGACTGACTGCTGACATTGGCTTTGATGTTTGACTAAGCAAGTCTCGAAAGCCCTGCACACAACTGTGTTACCCTCTTAGATCTCTGCACATTGAAAATCCTCTAAAGGGAGAGAGCAAGCACTTGGGAGACAGTAGCAAAGCTCCACACGAAAATCTTCACTACAGATTCATGTCAAGTCACAGAGCAAAGCACATTCCAACTTATGCAGAATTACATACAAATTACAATGAATGAAACAGCTTCATGAACATTTGCAAGCTCCAGCAGGAGCTCTCAGCATGGATAAAGGATTGCAAGATCAAAAGGAATCATTCGCAAGAGGAACAGCAGCTCCTGCAGCAATAGATGAGCAAACCACTAGCCCCTAATCAAATGGAAGACTTCTAAGTTGGATACTCTGCACCAACACCCTCCTAACTGAAAAGGGTTTACAGTGACTAAACTTTACTGTGCCCATGAGAATTCTTTGCTGCCTTTCAGTATGCTCAGGTTCTCAAAAAAAAACATTTCTAAGAAACAGAACTTATTTGCTCTTGGCAAATAGAAAGAAATTCTAGCAATGCATCTAAACTTTTCACAATGCCTGACAAAAACACGACTTTGTTATTTGGAAAGAAAACTGCACTTGTTCAGTAATTTCGCTTAGAGACATTTCCAGTATCAACAGAGACTGAAAGACAACTGGATCAAGAACAGCCCTGCTGATGAGGACTTAGGCATACTGTCAGACAAAAAACAACTGCACATGGGACAGCAGTGTGCACTGACAGCCCAGAAAGCCAACCACACCCTGGGCTGCATATCAAGGGAGGTGGTTCTCACCCTCTACTCCACTCATATAAGATCCCACCTGGAGTACTGGGAGTCTAGTGACCACCCTACAAGATAGATGTGGATCTGTTGGACTAGGTCCAGAGAAGGGAGGAAATTCATAGAGGGCTGCTACACCTCTCCTAGGAAGAATGAGAGAGTGGGAAACGTTCAGCCTTGAGAAGAGCCTGTCACTACATAAAGAGGGCTTATAAGAAAGAGGAGAGGTACTTTGTACCAAGGTGGGTTTGTTTTGTTGCGGGGCTTCGGGGGATGCTTTTTGGAGAAGGGGGCCAGATGTTTTCAAAGGGGGATTTTTTGTTGTTGTGGTGTTTTATTTTTCCACTGGTTTTGGGATTTTGTTTTACTTTGAGGGGTGTCAGGGAAGTTGGTTTGTTTTCTCACACACACAAAAAGAGGGTGGTGCAACACTAAACAGGCTGCTCTGAGAAGTAATAGATGCCCCATCCCTGCAAGCGTTCAATGTCAGGCTGGATGAGGCTTGGAGTAACCAACCCAGTGTAGTGAAAGACCTTTCTGCTCATGGCAGAGGTGTTGGAAGCAGATGATCTGTAAAGGTCCCTTCTGACCCAAGCCAACCTATCATTCTATAAAGCATCCCTCAATACCAATACCACAGACATTTTTGCTTTACTTCTTTCAAAGTTCATTAAACCTAAGATACATTAGAAAAGAGCAGACAAAAAAATAGTTGTAGACATATATGTAGCATTTCATAACATGTAACTGGGGCACCAAACACACTGAGCTTCACTCTCTGAAACACTACCAACATAAATGCTTGAACGCTCATAATATTGAGAGTGCTTCGTTTGGTGTTTTTGAAGTGGACTTCAGAGTGTTTATCATGCAAAAAACCTGTCACTGTAGAACCACTCACATGTATTCATATATAGAATGTGCTGCATGTTTTAGCTAGAAGCCTAAAAACTCTGGATTATCTGCAAAATAGAAACATTTGGGGGGTAAAATGATGATCCAAAACCTAAAGAGCATGTTTAAATGTCTATCACCACATCCATCCTCTGCATCTTCAAAACAGATCTATACAGCCTATTCAACCAGGCTTTTATCTCCACCAGGGTTCACCATTTAAATGGACTCCTCCATCACAAACTCTGTGATCCATCCCAGAGACACACAGTTAAATTTGTGGGTTTTTTTTTTACCCCCCCAGTGTCAGGTTTCCCCAAGATCTCTCCAAAGAATGAATATTTGAATTAGTAATGCCCCCAAGTTACACTTTTGCTTCTTTGTGGTTGTTTGCCACTGTGTTTCAAATAAGCTAAAATGTAATTTTCATAATTTAAACCAGACTATTTTTAGCACAGCAGAAGGTCTGATTACATTTTTTTTTTTTATTTTACTATTTGGTATAAGATGGGCATTCACACTTAATCATATCCATAGATTACCTCAAAGAATACAAATGTGTTACATTATCTTTAAATAAATGAATGTCAATATGTTCTAGGGTAGCAGAAGTAATTGCATATTGATAACAGACATTATCATAAGTCATGTTTGCTGGCAGAAAATCCACTTGTATTTTTTAATAAGGTGCAATATTATGGTCTATTTGGAGATGATAGCTTTCTATTTCCCCATACATAATACAATATCACTTCAATATAGCTGGCAGACCTTAGGAATAGATACAAATTCAGAATGTAAACCTGAAAATTGTAAGATTTTACAGTCTTTTGAAACTAGGGTGGATATTCCAAGTACCTCAGCAAAACTGATATGGGGATCATTATCTGTGCCAGGCTGATGTGCTCGTCGCCCTTATCTGCTGTGGTGAGTGGAATGGAAGTTACATTATCCTGAACTCATACAACCAGATATTTCAGATTTTGCATTGTAATTTATTGCAGTTTACAAAGTATTCTGAAAGACACTTGAGAAAGGGACACTCTCCCTCTTTTTTTTTTTTGTAAGAGGCACAAAACTTTAAAGCTATCTCCAATATCTTGGATGCACCTGCTGCAGGAGAGTAAGTAAAGTATAAAATCCAGTATCAAGACCAGAGGTTCTTGTTCTACACCGTTGCTCTACTTTATTGCTTTAAAGTAGTAGAAAGATAGAATTTGATAAAATAAGCAGATAACTGCAGAGTCCTGCACTGTGGACAGAATATCCCGATGAAATTGTACAGGCTGGAGATGGACTATGGAGCAGCTCTGCAAAAAAGGGTCCAAGGAATCCCATCTGGACAGGAATTTTAACATAAAGCAAAAACATGTGGATCAGAAAGTTCAAAGAAAACCAAGGGGCTCTACCCCCTACTTGGCAGCTGTGAGACCATACCTTGAATACTTTGTTCTGCAAACTAAGTTTTGAGCTTACACACAAAAAATACAACTGGCCCTTAATGGAAGCAAAAACAGAGCAGCCTTTTATCTCCTCCCCCCCCTCCCAGCGTCTTCTCCCCACCATCTCAGTATCTTCCCCCCACCGTCTTCTCCCCGCCAGCCCAGTATCTTCTCCCCACCATCCCAGTATCTTCTCCCCAGTATCTTCTCCCCACCATCCCAGTATCTTCT